>JACEIK010001218.1:178474-193480 GCA_018107945.1 Datura stramonium
ATGAGTTTTTTGATAGATTTTCATGAATTAATAGAGAATGGGCATGGGTGTGTACGAAAACACCCATTCGTAACCCTACATACCTGGGTTTATGAAACCTTGCCTTTCCTTGAACAGTCCAAGAAGATTTGAAGAGGTTGAAGAAGAACCCTATCTCCTTTTTTGAGAGAAAATTCAACTATTGATCTTTTGGAGAGGGTGAGGATTTAGGCTAGGTTAATCCCTTCAATTTGACCTTAATAAAGCCCAAAAAGACGTCATTTAGGAGTTATACAAAAATACCCCCAAACTACTAAAAAAAGACCTGGAACTGGCAGTTCCAACGACCAACAGGACGGGTCGTTGGTTGCTACAACGGCCCCTTCTGAGGTTCGTCGTTACCTGCTTCTGCTTCACTAAACTGCCCATAACTTTTTACTCCGAACTTCGATTGTTGCAAAGTTGGATGCGTTGGAAAGAAGAATTCAAGGGATTCAATTTGAGAATCTGAATCATCCAAAAACATTTTGTAATATGGGATATATGGTTGTTTGAAGTTGATCCTTGTGAGAACTTACACGAACACTCAATCGGTAAAGGGGATCTCAACTCAACTTTGTGCTAGAGATTTTTTATGACCATAATTTGCATGTAATTCAGTTATTATACTTATAAATTGATCTTAACACCTTGATTCCATAAATTCGTCGACTCAAGTCTATCCATATACCTAGAACGGTTTCAAACTTAGCCCGAGGTTTTCAACAAACTAGCAGAACCAACGACCCATCCAACGGGCCGTGGTAAAAGACAATGAACCATTGGTCCATCCATTGTTTTCACCCATTCTTCCTTCAAAATTCTCTTAATATTCTTCAACGACCACAAATAACGACTGGTTCAATCAAGCCACGGTCTGTACAATCCCCTCGTGGACTTTGGGAAAATTTCTGACAGCTTTCTGGTAATGAAACAACGAGCACTTCCATGACCCGTTGGACCCTACAACGGACCATAATGAGGTTCGTTGTTTGGTTTTGGTATTATTTTCTTGTTGTTTTTTGTTGTAAGCCTCGGGTCTGACCTAGGGAACGTTTGGGGTGTGACAAGCTCTATGCTGAAAAGGGTAAAACTGTCCAGCTCTAGCACAAAGATACTTTGGATGCTATGGGAAAAAATGAAAATCCGTGTACAAGGAAAAGGAGCAGATTTTCCCTAATTTGTGCACACCCTTGATAATAGGAGAGGAGAACTTTTTGAATATCATATTGTAGAGATAGAAAGGTTGAAATGAGGGACAACTTTTCTTTCTTCTTCTTCAAGTTGCTAGGGAAAAACCCACCATTGAAGCACATTTTGAAGCTTGAGTTTTCTATTCAATGATGAATGTTTATGAATCATTATTTGGTATAATCTCCTTATCTTCATTCATGAGTAGCTAATTTTATTGTTAGGGGTGTGTGCTTGATAGGGGTTTAGAATAGATTGGGTGTTGTTGCTTTAGTCTTAGAATCACTTATTTTGGATGAATCTATTGCTTTCTCTAAGTTTCAATTGAAATATTTATAGTTCCAAATATAAATTGTGTTTACTTATCTTCTTTTTGCTTGAGAAAGAGAAGTAGGATTTGGGTGAGAAAGCAATAGTGGGGAGTTGAGTTTTGAAAGTGTGGGGTTGGGTTAGAGATAGCCAAGACCTATTTTTTTAATTCATTCAAGAGTTAAGGATAGAAATAGCTTCTCTTCTCCAAGTTAATATGGATAAATTATTGTATGACCTTGGCGTTCGAGAGAACCCAAGTAAAATGTACCAAAGTGGTTGAGAAACATCAGATGCATCTTTGTTCATGGCTATGCTTGTAGTTGGTTCCTTAGACTTATCAATTAACCCCAATCCTATCGACGCCTCGTCAATAGCACATCCCTAGTACTTGCTCTCATTATTGCTTCAATTCACATTGCCCTGTTTTGTTATTGCTTTCAGATTCATTTAGTGATCTTATTTTCCCCCAAAATTTACTTTACAAGTTGTTATATAATGATTCTAGTTAGTTCCGATTGATTTACAACTTTAGTAGCAATCATTCCCTATTCCATGTGGATTCGACCCCGATTCATAGTTGGGTAAATTATATTGCATATGACCGTGTACACGCTCTCACTTTGTGGAGTGGATTTGGACGTTACCAATGACGACATAGGTCAATCGGCTGGCAGTTGCACCTTGAACCCCAATGGGGGTGCTGCGGTGGCAAGAATGCGAGATTTCACACGAATGAACCTGCCAAAGTTTAATGATTCCAAGGTGGACGAGGATACACAAGAGTTTATTGAGAAGATACAGAAGATAACCCAGATCATGAGGATTTTTAGAGAGGGGAGTACGAATTTGGCCTCCTATCAGCTAAAGGGGGTAGCACATATTTGGTTCAGGCAATGAAAGGAGGGTCGTGGAGTAGGTTCACTCCTTGTTGGCTGGGATAAGTTCGTGAATACCTTTCTGGATAGGTTCTTTCCCCAAGAGATTAGGGAAGAAAAGGTTGTTGAGTTTATCAATCAAAAGCAGAACAATATGACAGTACGGGAGTATGCTTTGAAGTTCACTCAATTATCGAAGTATGCTCTAGAGCTGAGGACTCGCATAAGCAAGTTTGTTTCAGGGGTTTCATATTCACTGGTCAAGGAGTGCAGAACCGCTAAGCTCATTAGTGACATGGATATCTCTTGACTTATGATCTATTCTTAGCAGGTCAAGGAGGAGAAGAAGAGGGAGACTAAGAGGGATAAGATAGGGAATTTTGAGTACTCCCAGCAAAGGACAGGTGGTAGACATCGTCCGCAGTCACAGAAAAGGTCATTATCCCCAGTTCCATCATCAGCCAGTGTTCCATTTAGGCCAAGGGTTGACAAGAGAGGTAGAACATCGAGCTCTAAGGGCCAAAGGAGTATGTCAGGGGGGTGCACTTTTCTAGCTTACAAGAGGTGTGGTAAAAACCATCCAAGAGAGTGCTTGATTGGCTCAGATGCTTGCTTTGGGTGTGGGAAGCCCGAGCACAGACTCAAGGATTGTCCTTCAGCCAGAAAGGGTGACGGTGGAGGTCTCTCAGTATGTGTATTGATTATCGCCAATTGAACAAGTTCACAATCAAGAATAAGTATCCCCTCCCCAGGATTGATGATTTGTTTGATCATCTTCAGGGTGTCAAGTGCTTTTCAAAGATAGACCTCAGGTCCGGCTATCACCAGCTCAAGGTGCGGGAGAGTGACATTCTAAAGATAGCCTTCAGGATTCGATATGGTCTCTATGAGTTTGTGGTTATGTATTTTGGACTAACGAATGCTCCTAAAACTTTCATGGATTTGATGAATAGGATATTCAAGCAATATTTGAATATACTCATCTTTATCTTCATAGATGATATCTTTATATACTCTCAGAGTGAGGAGGAGCATGCTACCCATCTGAAGATTGTGTTGCAGACTTGTAAGGATTGTCAGTTGTTTTCTAAGTTTAGTAAGTGTGACTTTTGGCTGCAATCAGTTGCATTTCTCGGCCATGTGGTGTCCAGTGAGGGTGTGTGGGTAGATTCTCCGAAGATTGTGCCAGTGATGAACTGGCCTAGACCTATCACTCCTACTGATATTAGGAGTTTTTTGGGTTTAGTTGCCTACTACCGGAGGTTCGTGGAGGTATTTTCATTCATTGTTGCACCTTTGACTAAGTTGACCTAGAAAAAGGTCAAATTTCAGTGGTCCGATACTTGTGAGAGAAGCTTTCAGGAGTTAAAGGCTCGACTCATTTTTGCTTCAATTTTGACCCTATCAGAGGGCACGGATGGCTATGTGGTGTATAGTGATGCCTCTAGGATTTTCCTTGAATGTATGATGATGCAGCATGTGAAAGTCATTACTTAGCCTCAAGAAAGATTAAAACTGATAAGAAGAATTACCCGATGCATGACCTTGAGTTAGTAGGGGTGGTGTTTGCCTTGAAGATTTGGAGGCACTATTTGTATAGGGTGTATATGGATGTGTTCACGGACCATAAGAATCTTCAGGTGTTCACTCATAAAGACTTGAATTTGCGGCAAAGGAAATCGCTTGATCTTCTTAAGGACTATGACATGAGTGTCCTTTACCATCCAGGGAAGGCCAATGTAGTGGCTAATACTCTTAGCAGGTTGTCCACGGAGAGTGTGATTTAAGCGAAAGATGGAAAGAAAGAGTTGGCTAGAGATGTCCATAGGCTTTCTTGCTTGGGCGTTTGCCTTACTGATTCAGCAAATAGTTGTGTTATTGTGCAGAATGGATCAGAGTCTTCATTGGTGATAGAAGTTAAGGCAAGGAAAGATGAGGATCCCCATATTGGTCAAATTGAAAGAAGAGATTCGAAGTTATAAGATGGAGGTTTTCTCCCAAGGGGGAGCTAGTGTACTTCGATATCAGGGCCGACTATGTGTTTCAGATGTTGATGACTTTAGAGAACGGATGTTGAGAGAGGCTCACATCTATGGATATTCTATCCATCCAGGTGCCACAAAGATGTACAGTGATCTACAGGAAGCCTATTGGTGGAATGGCATGAAGAAGACATTGCAAAGTTTATGGTAAAGTGTCCAAATTGCCAGCAGGTAAAGGTGGAGTATCAGAGGCCTGGAGGTATGCTACGGGATATTAGTATTCCTATTTGTAAGTAGGAAGAGATAAATATGGACTTTATTATAGGTTTTCCATGTATACGCCGGCAGCATAATTCTATATGGGTGATCGTAGACCGGATGACCAAGTCAGCGTATTTCATACTAGTTAAGACTATGAATTTAGCTAAGGAGTATGCTAGGCTTTACATTCGAGAGTTATTCAGGTTTCACGGGGTCCCTTTGTCCATCATTTTTAATAGGGGTACTCAGTTCACTTCTCAATTTTGGAAGTCGCTTCAGAAGGGCCTTGGTACTCTGGTCAAGCTTAGCCCGACTTTTCACCCACAAATAGATGTTCAGGCCGAGCGTACCATTCATACCTTAGAGGACATGTCGAGAGCTTATGTGATCAATCTCAAAGGCATTTGGGATGATCACTTGCCTCTCATAGAGTTTGCCTACAAGAACAGCTACCACTCCAACATTCAGATGGCTCCGTTTGAGGCTCTTTATGGGAAGAGGTGTAGATCACCTATTGGATAGTTTGAGGTAGGAAAGGTTACGTTGATAAGGGCCAGATTCAGTTCATGAGGCTATGGAGAGAGTTTAGCTTATCAAAGAAAAGCTAAAAACAGCCCAGACTCGTCAAAAATTATATGCGAATATTAGGAGGAGAGAGCTTGAGTTCACAGTTGATGATTGGGTGCTTCTAAAGGTGTCACCCATGAAGGGGGTATGAGGTTTGGCAAGAAGGGGAAGCTTATCCCCCGGTATGTTGGTCCTTATATGATTCTGAGGAAGGTTATCAAGGTGGCCTTGAGTTGGAGTTTCCATAGAGTTAGCATCAGTAAATCCAATTTTTCATGTGTCGTTGTTGAAGAAGTGCATTGGTGATCCGGCTCTAGTTGTCCCTGTGAAGAGTATTGATGTGAAGGATAGCCTTACCTATGAAGAGGTTCCGGTTCAAATCCTTGACCGTTAGGTTCGGAGGTTGAGGAACAAAGAGTTTTCCTCGGTGAAAGTACTTTGGAGGAATCAGCTTGTAGAGGGAGTTACTTGGTAAGCCGAAGTAGATATGATGTCCAAGTACCCTCACCTCTTCATTCCAGCTCAGTTTCAGCATAAGGTACTAGTTTCCTCCTTAATACTCTATTCAAATTCATGTTAGTGTCATGTCCTTCAGTTCCTTTCATGTTCTAGTATACATATATGTTTCATGAATTAAGTTCCATCTCAGCTCGGAGTCAATCACTCCATTCAGTATTTAGGGTTTAGCTTTTAGTTCTGGGATTGTAGCTCTTTTCCTATCTTTCCAGCTGTGTTAGTCTCCATTCGAGGATGAATATTCTCAAGGGGGAGATAGTGTAACACCCCAAAAGTCCCTAAAATTAAATCCTAGATGTAAAATGGGGAAAACAGAAAAATTTGCACCAGATCACAGAACGAACCATCAAGTAATCTATTAGGACATTTGATGGATTGTCAAGTGATTCGTTAAGTGAGGAAAGTTGGAGAAAATGTGATTTTCTACCAGTCTTAACAACTGGAGCAATAATCCATTAAGTATGATGATGAATAGTTAAGAGAAGGCGTTAAGTAAGGATCAAGAAAGTTGAAATTGTGCTTTTGGAGTAACAACTGTGTGCTAACAGGCCGTTCAGTGGAATAACGATCCATTAGGTGGCCGGTAGGTCTACCAGGATGATTTAGTCATACGAGTTATTAAGGATATTTTCGTACTTTTTATGTTCTTAACTCCTAAATTAAGTCATTTTGAGCTCCTAAAAGGGTGTATTAGAGAGTTTTATTCTGAGCTAACCCTCATTCTATTACCAACACCTGAAGTTGAAGATCAAATCCCCTCAAGTCCTCAAGTGATCAAGGTTCTCCTTCTTCTCAAATTCTCTTGGGTCTCAAACCCTAGCAAGATTTGTTCAAAGCCCAGGTATGTAGGGCCGTGAATGGGGGATCTCTTCCACTCTCATGTCCAATCCCAAGTTCAATTACATGATTTCAATTCCTTCAAGTCTCCAGCTATGATTTCCATGAATTTCTACAGTTAGGCCTTTTTTGATTAAAAACTCCATGATCTCTTATGATTTTGATTCCCTTGTGTTTCTTTTAATGTTTATATGATTATAATTACATGATTTCTATGGAAAACTATCATGAATCTCTACTTTCAAGTTATGATGAATTATCTAATTATGCATGAATTTCATGAATTTCAAGTTTATGTATCATGGCTGAATCTTCAGCATTATTTTCATTGCTAATTCATGTATGTCAAGCAAGTTCATGAATTTCATAATTTCTAACTAGCCCATGCAAAACCAAGTATGTTTCGTGATTATGATATGATCACTATATATTTTATGGGATTAGTATTTAATACCGAGTAGGCAAGGATTTCAGTGCACCTAGGTCTCAGAACTACGTGCCACCGTAGCCATGATGGAGTCCTCCTTGAGAGTGTCTCCCATTCCCCAATGGGCCCATGAGTGATATCAAGCCTTCATGGTTCTTACCTTTGGCAAAGTATGAACACACCTCCCAGCTAGGTTTACAAGTTAGGCTCCATCTATGCTCAATTGGAGTATGTCGGTTATAAGAATCTCCCACTGCTCCATGATTTTATACACATGTTCATCTTTATGCTTCACGATATTATGACTTATGATATTTTGTCTCAATATACACTTTATGAGATTATACTTATTATTTCAATCATGTCTAGTTTTATGATTCAGTTTTGAAAACCCTGAGCCATTTTATTCAGTTTATGATCAGAATCTCATGTTTTAGACTATCTCATACTTATGATTTCAATTTACTATTTTACTTATCCTATATACTCAGTACATCCAAAGTACTGCTTGCATATTTTTGTGCTATATCATGCATGATAGAGGTTCAGGTGATCAGTCTTAGTCACACCGCTAGATTCGATCTTTCCCCCGACTCAGCTCAGTTTTGGTGAATCATCCTCATTCGAGGACATTAGCTTTGATTCATGTCTTTTCAGTTTCAGACTTTGAAAATTGGGGATTTTGTCCCTTTAGCTCATCATACGATTAGAGTCTTTTTAGACAATCATGTATAGATATTCAGTAGTTGACTTGTCGTCTCAGTTTTGATGCTTTATGTATCTTAGACCTCCGCTTATGTCTTATAACATGTTTATTCCGCTTAGTGTATTCTTATGCTTACATTATGCGTGTGTCATGGATTAGCTTGGAGCCATTTGTGGCTCTAGGTCCCGTGTTACGTCGGGGGTCTATGCTCGGGTTGTGACATAAGGCCTCTTACATTGGGAGTGTCACAAGTTTTGATTGAGTCTTTTTATTTATAAAGCTTGAGGAAGCAATAGGAGCTTTGTCCCGGCACCTGTATTCAGTTATTAGAGGCTTCGTAAATAGATTTCGATGATGAATCAATAATGTTACTTGCTAACATTTATTTCAGTTATAGAATAAATTCTCTTTCATTATATTGAGCTCACTATGTTTCAGCTTCCGCATTACTTATTGAGATCTAAACTGATAGTAAGTCAGGCCAAGGGTTCGCTTGGATTATGAAAGTATTATGAGTGCCAGTTTACGCCCAGGGTCTAGATTGGGGGCATGACATATCCAAACTGTGCAACAGAATAGCCACAACACACGACAACTTTCAATCATTTTACACGTTTTAAGTGTCGTAAACTTGAGAGAATTCTAAGGGGGAATTTCACTTACCTTCTTAGTGATTAATTTCCACAAAAGAGATAAGGTACACACTAGTTGCTACTGCCCAAAAGTATGCTAAAAACACCACAACACGCAGCAAACAACTTCACCAACACGCTCCTTATACCTTCACGGACAAGTTGCCAACTTTACTTTATGTAGGGAGATGGTTTAGTACCTAAATTTTTCATAGTTTGCTGTTGCAAATAAAGAGAATTTAGAGGAAACAAGTTGTTCACGATCTGAAAAAGTGTGGAAATGAACTCACAACAAAGGCAACATATATATATATATNATAGAGAGAGAGAGAGAGAGAGAGATGAGGCTGTGGGCTAGGGCCGTGGCACGCTGGACATTGCGCCAAAGGAAGGTGTGTGCCATGCTGCCCAAAGTGCCAATTGTGGTCTGTGGTATGCTTCCTAGCACGTTGTCAGGTCTCACTTTGCCCTGCCGACTCGTTCATCATGTCGTCTATGCATTCGACCCTCGACACCTCTTATTGTATACACTTCATATACTTTATTTTTCTCGATATAAATGTGTGATAACCTTGATCATTTGACAATAACATACTTACAACACTTTTAAATGTCAAAATATTTTCAGGATGTAATAGTAGATCAGACTCATGGCTTCTAAGCACCATTCCATGAATACCGACCTTGAAATAGCCTTAAGAAGGGAAAATACACTCATGCAAGAGAGTAGGAAGAAGAACTACCTTAGTTAAAGAGGAACAGCTCAAAATCTACACTTAAACCCTAGGCAGTGAATCCTTGATTTCTCTAGAAATTCTAAGAGGAATTAGCATTAGAAGCACGTAATAATCAATGGAATAACATTACAAGGCCTTAATGGTTATTTGCCTAACCTCAAGATGAGAGAAGAAGGTTTTTGAGCTTTTAGAAGTCGAGTTGGATGAGAAAAAAAGTCGGAATTTACGTATTTATAGGGGCTGTCAGGCCCTCACCTACGGCCAAGATATGACCGTACATAGCCATCTATGGATCATAGGTGGGCCCATACTTGGGCTTTCCAACTTCCCAACTACTGCCTCACTTTCCCCTTCCATGTATAGTGCAAGGCACGACCACACATTTCGCTTACGATCCGTATGTTGGTCATACCTGAACACCCACTAACAGGACTTTCTTAAAACATACATAACTTTTTGCTTCAAGTTTAGATTGACAAACAGTCTAATTTGTTGAAACTATACTCAAAGATATATAACTTGGTAAATTATTCAACTCTTGTACCCTGTTTGGCCAAGCTTCTGGGAGGCTAGAAGTGCTTATTTTTTCTGAAAAGTGCTTATTTTAAAAAAATGAGGTGTTTGGCCAAGCTTCTGGGAGAAAATAAGTGCTTTTAGTGAGTAGCAAAAACTATTTTTCAAAAGCTAAAAAAAGTAACTTCTCCCCAAAAGCAGTTATTTGAAAAGCATTTTTCTAAAAAACACACCTTAAAGCAGTTTTCAAAAGCTTGGTCAAACACTAATTGCTATTCAAAAGCGCTTTTTAAATTTATTGGTCAAACATAAACTGTTTCTCACCAAAAGTACCTTTTTAATAAGCACTTTTAAAAAAAGCACTTCTCACAATAAGTTGATTTGAAAAGTTTGACCAAACGGACTATTAATTCCTTATGTCTTGAGAAAGATATTTGTTTGAAAATGGATCTCGCACGAGCTTATACCAAAACTTAGTTTGTGAAGAGGCCTTCAACCCAAATTTGTGCAAAAGTCCCTTATAACCTTAATTCACATCCAACATATCCCCACTCTTAACCAAATTCCTCGGGTTCAACTTTAAATGCATATGATGAACGGTTCAACAGTATGTGCTATTGTTGTAAGTCAAATGGCTGATCTCTCCAACGACAACAAAAAAATAATTGGTCCAAAATAAAATATATCGGACCAATTGATAAGCGTGAAAAGCAAATCAAGTCTGAATGTTTAATAAATCTTTTTTCTTATATTATGCAAAGAGAACAAATACTCGATGGCCATCGCCTGATATCAGTTGCTTATATTTTAGTTCTTGGATACTTCTGTTTAAAAATTGCTGTTTGGATATGCCTTCATATTCTAAAAGAATATTTTTTAATAATTTTATGTGGTTATTCAAAATTTTGTACTACATACTTCAGGATTCACTTGTGGAGAAACTAGTTTCAGATAAACATCTCTCCTCTTATTGTCCCTGTACAGCTATTGAGATATCCAGTGGTTCTCCGGGAGTAGATTCTAGTACCTTTGCATCTGGTAGTTCCTTTGACAAAAGTTCCTGCCACAAAGAAACAAGTTGCACAGCCAAAAAGAAGAAATTCATAAAACTAATCATCTACTATTGACTCAACAAAGAAATGCAAAAGTAGTATAGGCAACAATTCTTTAAAGTTACAACTGAATCAATGAAACTTACTTTTCTTTATGCAGACACAAATAAGGGACACCAGTTAATACGACTGCAACTAATTATTAGTAAACCCCAACCAAAATAAACTATAAAGATCTGTATATAGAACCTGACCTACTAGAGAGTTATAACTAACTTTGTGTAGTGATATATCCCTCTGTTAGACGAAAACATCTGTATGGAATTTTTGATCTTGTCAGCGTATTGTTTGCGTTTGCCATTATCGCTGTTCATTGAGACTTGAGATAACTTCATGGTAGGCACTTAGTGGACATTAATGAATAGTAAGCTGAATGGCAACAGAAGCGGTAAAATAGACTGCTGCAGATTCAATCTTGTTGGAAGTCTTGCAGAATGAGCACATCCTAGTAATAAAAATCCTTAATTTGTCATCTAATATCAAACTCGGGGACTTTTTTCAAGTTATCTTTGATCACGTGGTTGGCTAATGGTCAAGGCCACTAGTACAAAATGCAGTTGACCATCTGTTCCAGACAAATGAACAGAAGGAATAGACATTGTTTTGCAAAAGATAATTTCAGCCTTCAAACTGAAGTTTCTATTTTGTCTCCAGACTCTAATAAGGATTTTTTTGCAAGTCGCAGAGCAATAAAATCGTACCAACAGGAGATTTGATTTCTCAGTCTGTTTATTGGTTTCACTGGTCTTGCTGCCTTCCTACTTGCTGCGAACTTCTGTCTTCTATAACCAATATTAACTTAAGTTCTTCTTGTTTAAGTACAAAGAGATGCAGAAAGGGAAAAGAAGAAAAATGTGAGGTTGAATGAGTAAACCAAATTATTTTTGTAAACCTTTTTATCATATTAGTCCTGCATTCTAAGTTCAATTTCCAATTGTACTGTACCATCCGAAGCCTCACACCTGTACAACTTAGAGTTACATGTTAACCTTGTTAAGACTTTTGCCTATTACTTTCTCTTTTAGTAGGAATACAGAAGCACCCCACCCTCCAACAAAAAAGCACCCAGAAGCCAGCAATGAAGTTTCAGTAAGATGGAGTAATTCCAAGCTAGGAAAAGAAAATACATAATGTACAATATGTCCAGCACAGCTATGCAAATAGACCACCCTTGATTATTCTAATGATGAGTATAGGATAAGGCAGCTACCAGACTGCTAAATGGACATATGTTGAAGATATAATAAAGTACCTTGAATGATCCAATTGTTCCTTCAGCTTGAACAATACTAGCGAGAAACCCTTTGCTGTCGAGGTCACCATTCTTCATCGGCACAACAAACCTATAAAAGAAAAGCATAATGTCAGATATTTACTTAGAAACATTATTGGATGAATTTCTTTGTTTCTGGAGAAACTGAGAAAAATAAATTCAGGAACACATTATTTTTTATTTTTCAGGCACACGAGAATTTTTCAACTTCAACTCTGATACAAAATTATATTAGCAGAAGCAGGCTTCAGATTTCAACATTACATACTTTGCAGAAAGACATTTTGCAAGGTGAACTGCATCTTCTTGTCCGGAAACCAATGTAAAGTTTGGTAGAAGTTGCTTTATGACCGGAGTAATAACAATGTCTGCCTTTTCTTTCTCTAAGAAGGTCTTGTTATAGACACAGTGAGGTTCATAGTAGAGAGTAAGAACACCTTTTGGAGAAGTGACAAGATATCTGGAACACATTAGAAGAGTTAAGTGCAAAGTAACAATAATAGTTTTCATGGAGTGGAAAGGAGAAGAACGATAATGGCATAATCAAATCTACCCATTCTCGGGTCGCTTCCAAGGAGGTCCAAGAACTGGCCCTGCCGTAGCCTTAATATTAACCTGGAAACTATTGCTCACTTCAATGTCAGAATCCTGGCCGGGTTCCAAGTAGATGACCTGAAAGTTTTAGAAGCAACAGTAAGTTTTCAGGAAACAACATTAAGAGTCTGGAATTCCTTGTTCAGAACAAATGACATTCATCAAATGGAACCATGAAAAATTTACGCGCATGATGATTTTAATATATCGAGCAATACATTGATTATAAGAAATGCATAACAGCTTCTGTGCTGGAACAAGCAGTAGTTTTTCTTCTCTAAAACGAGGTTTGCAGGTTGCCATGATGAATGTTGGAATCTTCATAATTAAGTGTTTAATATGTTTCTGCGATGTCTTGTCACATAAGGTTTCCTAACATCACATTGTCCTAACTAGCCCGCGCAGAGCTTCTTCTCTGGCCTTTACTAAAAATATCCCCTCACTATCTCATTATCCAATTGGCTAACTTTAGTTTACTTCTTACAAATTGTCCACATGGAAGCATTATATTATCTGTTGCACTTAACAGTGCTAATTGTGTTCAGGACCTCTGATAGGATTAGCTAGCAGCTGATCCAATTTTTGGAACAAATGAACAAAAATGTGAAGACAACCATTCATATTTTTACAAATTAAGAATTAACATAAGAGGAGACATTTGACTGCTCTGAAGCACATGTAACTGCTCGTTACAGCTCTTCACCCCTATTAATTTCCTTATTTGTTTTTATCAACAACTAAAAAGCGCTATGTTTCTCTGATTTTACACAAGTGTTAACACATATATGCAAAACATTTGGAACCTAAAATATTGTCAGCTAAACCCGTTCCAAAATAAGAAAACCTACCCCCATCATATATTTGTTACTCAAGATTTTCCAAAATCGTCAACACTCCATTTCCCTCTTTTAGTTTCCAATAGAAATGAGAAGCAACTAAAGAAAAAGAAACTGAACACCAACCAGACCCCACTTTGTGGGATTATAGTGGGTATGATGTTGTTGTTGTTGCACTGTTTTGTAAGCAGATGTACAATATAAGTTCCTTTTTTCCTTGTGAAAAAGCTTAAATACATCACCTACATTGCTGAAAAGAGGATCCAGTAGTGTCTTAGCATTTGGAGTTGCTATAACTCTCAGGTTTGGGAACTTCCGCGAGAGAGGCTTTAATGTCTTTAGATGACAATGATCATCGAGGCTTTGTGTAATCAGTAAGCAGTCTATCACCGGAAGGTCATCAAGCTGCTCTAGAAACACATAAGATCCAGCCAATTACAGTAATATATATGTAGACCAGTCCCAGGAAAAGGTTATACTTGCAGAAGAAATAGCCCAATAGCTAGATAATGAAAAAATGGCGCATTCCAATGGTAGAAATACCTGGAAATTCTTCAGAACTTTTTTGGCAGCATTATATAACCAAGGAATTCCAAAATCCAAGCTACCAACCAAGATTGGATCAACAAGAATTTTCAGTCCTCCCACTTCCCACAACCAGCTATTCCCCTAAACAAAACATTCATGACTCTTGGAAAGACAAAAATAATCGTATACAACAATATCAAGATAGAAAATGCACCTCCAAGTAAGTTAATCTGAACATATCGTTATCAGAATAATTAGACACCGCGGCTTTCTTATCAGAAACCAAGGCAGAGATGATTGAGCGCAACCTGTAAAGCAACTTGGTCAGAATTAGGATCCACGTCAGAATTGCGGTGCAGATTTATATAAAGAAATGAAAAAAGGGAACCTGAGAGCTGAGAGCTTGAATTTTGCAGAATCAACATAAAAGGGAACCTCCTTTTGAGTAGCAGGGAAACAAGCAAATGAAGACAGCGTTAAGGGTATCTCTTTACTAGGTCTGCAGGTGAAGTATGGAACAAAATTGCATTGAATAGCCATGGATTAAGAGAAGTAAAATTGAGTTGATGTTATGAGCTAACTTTGTTGTTCTTGGGTGGGGACCTTTCAGTGAACAAAGGATATTTGGATGATTTGAGGATCACAATATCCACAAGTAGTAGAGAAGCCACCACGCATCAACATTCAACTCCCCTATACATGGTTTTGGTTTTGCCATTTGGCGGAAAATAGTTAATTTATGGGGAAATTTATCTCCCACACATTTTAAACTTCAAATTTTAGGGTAGAAATATCTAATGATCCCATAAACATAATGTAGTTTTTTCAAATCCTTTTAAATTATCAGCAGTTTTAATTATTTTCTTAATTTATTTATTTGATAATCTTTACTCCTCTGCATTATCTCACTCCATGAGAGTTAGATACACTTTTTTATTATCTAAATTTTTTTATTCAGGTATCATTTTTTTAAAATATTTTTTAAATTTATTAATTTTTCAATTAAGAAAAAAAAACAAAGAAATTATTTTGTTAAAATAATGAAATTCTAATTAACTTTTTTTACAGATTTTTTCTGAAAGGAAAAAA
>JACEIK010001218.1:205390-219023 GCA_018107945.1 Datura stramonium
AACTTAATAGCAGTCAATTCAATTCCCCTCCAATTCATTTAGAATCTAGCCACTTTTTATCAAACGTGATAATTTTAGACATTTTTGACTAATTATGCTATTATTTAAATCTAAATTTAGCCATAATAAAAACCCAACCCATTGGCCTATCGGACGACCCAAGATTCGACCCAGATAACTCCATCCAATCTTAGCCATTCATCTCTTCAGATCCAACGGCTGACAATTAATTTCATCTTTTAATCTAACCCAAACCCCCCAAACCCTAAGACAATTTCATTCTTCCACACACCCTATCACCAAAGCCGCACCCCTCATCGTCCTCTCTCTGTCGTCGACCAATAGCGAACCACGCCGCCGCACTATACACTCTCTTCTCTCTCAACATTAATAGACCTCATCGACCTCGGCGAATGATCGCAGACCACCACCAGAAGTCGCCTTCTCCTCTTTCTCTCTGGCCAATGACTATCGCACTAGCCACCACCAGCGAAACACACCCCTATCCTCTCTTCCTCTCCTCTTTGGTCGACCACCATCTACTCCGTTCAGCTCCACCGATGTACCACTAGAACCAACCACAACCCTCCACTGCCGAACTCTGACGAACCTCTTCGGTCACATTAGCCGCACCTCCTCATTTTTGTTCTTCTCTTCAAAAGTGACCATCTCCACTAGACATCTCTGCCTCACTGGCCTGTCCATACCCTGCATCTACAAACTCCATTCAATCGCTCCATCAACAAACGATTTTCGAAAGTCCTCGGTTGGCATTTGAGCACGATTTACTCAATATGTTGTCGATTATTATAAATTCGTCTTTGGTATGATCTATTAATATTCATATGTTTATGTATTTATCGTTAAATTTGAGCCGCTCTTGGCCGATTCTGTATTCAAAATTAGTACCCATGTGTTGTTAAGTTTGTTCAATGTCTGTTAAATCTTACACCTCTGTATTTATATCATAACATAAGTGAAATCTGTAAATATTATATAATCTCAAGCCTTATCCCTAATACTCTATAGCATCTAATCTTGGTTGTTAATTTCTGTGTTTGTACTCTTAATTTGAATACGTACTTATATCACTTGAACAAAAGAATATTGTGATAATTTTCCACGGAATAAATTAGAATCCCATACTTGTTCTTCCAGGTTTGGTTGAAGCAATTCATACTAATTCTTACTGTATAACAGATCTAATATATGATTACCTATGTTGAAACTTAATTAGATAGTTTCTCTTCTTTGTACTGATGTTTGTTTAATTATTGGCAAGCTTTGTTGATTCTACTTCGACTTTGATTCATTTCTTTATTAAGGAAAATATGCCCTTATTTGATTCTATTGAATATTTTTATTTCCTTTACTAAGGCTGGTGTTTACATAATAATTTGGTATGTTATATTCTTTTAGATGATTATGTGGAAAGCTGTCATATTTGCATTAAATATTCGGTAATTACCAACAATTTGGTCAATAGCCATAATAATTGTTGCCTTTCTTTCTATGGTTCGAATCTGAATAATATTAGTTTTTCTTCCTATTATGGTAGTTGTGTATTTTTACTTGGTAATTTTGACAGCCTTCAACTCTATATTCTGGACAAATTAATATAATCTCATTAGTTGATTGTGTTTATTTCTGGTAAGGAAAGTTGTGTGTAATTGATACATCCTTTTTGTCTTTTAAATAAATTATTTGGCAGCTCTAGTACCCTTTATTTATGGTAAGTTTGTGACTAAACTTATTATTCTATATAAGGCAAGAATCTCTAATTAATTATCCTCTTCCCATTTCTTCCCTCGACTTAAGTAGGTGGAAATATTGTTACTGATTTTTCTGTCCCCTTCCGATCCCATTCTTGTCTAAACATGACAAAGTTTGATTAGTTTTATACATTTTGATTTGATTCCGCTAATTAAGGTAGGGATTTTTTGTGATTGATTTGGCTGAATATCTCCCTTTTCTTTAACCTCACTTACCGATTAGCTATATAAATATGCTCTTTTCCTTTCTTCAAAGGAGAGGGAACCTGTTCTTTAATAATACATTTTTCCTTCCTCTTTTCTTTTGACATTCAAACATTACTTATCTTCTAGCAAAAGAATAATAAACAAGGCTCCTTTTCTAATACTACAACATAATTTATAGACTAAGTCAGATTGATTCTTGATTTTTTTCTATTTCGCTTGCTAATTGGTCAGTGCCTCAACTATGCATTCTCTATTTTTTGTGTGGTAGTTTTATGTAGTTTAGTCCCCTTTTGTTAGTTTGAATATTGAGAATTCTAAAACACTTAAAAGTTCATCATTATTTAATTTTTTTTTACAAGCTATTCGGTATGTATGTGATATGTGTTAGGTTTTAAATGTTTAATAGGATCTTATGCGTTCGGGATATGATGACGAGTCGTTTGGAATCGAATTGGAGTGAAATTTAGTTTATATTTTTCTTACTTTTTATTGCTTCATTTATTTGATTTGTAATAATATAATAACTCTCTATATGTAGTAAAAAGGGGATGTTAAAGGGGGGTTGGAAATTATGTGTTAATCGTTTAACTTTTTAAAAAAAAAGCTCCTTACAAGTTTATATTTTATGTTGATTTGTTACAAGCTTTATTTTTATCAAAATCATTGTCCAAATCTTTTATACACATACATATATACATATATACATAGATACATACACACACACACACACACATACACACACACACACACACACACACACACACATATATATATATATACATTTGAAATGGACATTTTGTTTATTATTAATTATATAAATATTATCCCTTAACATATAGTTATTGGGAAAGTAAAAGAAATTACGAGGTCTAATTTCGAACCTTTTAAACTAAGCCGACCCTTTCCCCGGAAGCAATATCAACCCAAGTTTTAAGAGGAGTTATGTGTATTATGTAATTTGTCTTTTAAAAGTATTATTATTAATATATATTTTTAAGATCTTAAGACCGACATCTAATTAATTTGTTACTAAGGTTGAAGATCACGATTTATAATATCGTGTTATCATCCCGATAAAGCAATAAATTTTTTTATAGAAAAAAGTTGTCTCATGTTTTGTCTGCCACGATAAGATCGACCTATAATTAATTTGTTATAAGGTTGAAAATTACGATTTATAATATCGTTTTATAATCCCGAATATGCAAGGTAAGTAAAACGGACATTTAAAATACATGAAAACTCAAAAACATCACGAGAGTAGGACATCATGCTCATATCATAAATACCGTGACATAATGTAAGGCTCAAGGTTTTCAAATCATTCATAAATCATTCACTTTCATGATCATAAGAGAAACTTTATCAAATCATCACTTGAGCCAATATCATGAACATAACAATGCCTAAAAACATGCGGAATAATGGGAGGACTCGTCATAACCGACACCATCATGGTAGAGCCTTTTATGATGCCCTAACTATCTCACTAAAGTGGATAGAGCCGCCCCTGGCTTTCCAGGTGAGGGACGTGCATTATGTGATATCACGAAAAGAGGGGATCATTAACATTGTAATGTATCATTGTAGACCCACAGTGGCACATGGTTACGGGACACCGGCGTAGTTCTTTGAACGCCAGACTGCTCGGTGCTAGACATGACTCCCAAAAATATGCATATAGGCTAATACATAAATCAATAACATCATTCATGTAGATTCATGACTAAAATAAACATTCATCAATCATTGATCCCCATTAAACATGATTAGCCAAGAATCAAAGGCCCTTTAGTTGGCCAACATCATAAATCGATAAATCAAGGAAATCACTTCATAAACCGTAAATCATTCATCATCATGTGGAAATTATCCAATACTTTACCATGCTTTACAATAATCAATTCATTCAAAAACATGTTTATAAACATGGGTAACTTGAAAATGTATTTTTTATCATCAATAGTTCATAATCATAAGGCCCATGCATACTTGAAATCATGCACGTAACTCGTACATCATTAAATCATATTGGGCATTTGAATAAACCCATATTTCAAATTATATATCATGTTGGGTTTGTAAATATCAACAATTGAAGTGTAGATCATAAATCGGTTCATCATAGATCATGCATAAGTAGGCTTAATTGAGTAAATATTGAAATCAATAAATTTATAATCGAAAATAATTATAAAATTTGATCAAAATCCATAAAATATGATGTAAATCGTAGATCATAAAAGCCCATTAGCAAATCATTAGATTTTCACAAAGATTGAATTAAAACCTCATGAGATTTTTGGTAGAATTTCATAAACTAAAAGAGGATGGGCATACGTGTGAACAAAAACACCCATTCGTAACCCTACATACTTGGTTGGAGCTAAACTCTACACTCCCTTGATTTTCCAAGAGGAAAATTGGGGAAGAAAGCCTTGAATCACTCTTGATCACCTCTCTACCACCTTCTTTTCCTTTGCATGCATGAATGAGAACTTAGGCTAGTCTTTCCCCTCTTAAACCCACCTTTCAGAGGTTAAAACGATGTAGTTTTAGGACCCTAGGACTTAGGAATTATGGAAAAGCTCTTACTTAAATCGCAGAATTTTGCTGGCTGCCAGTCCCCCGTGGGGACTGGACGACTCGTCCTCAGGGGCCACGACTCGTGGCCTTGGGTCGTGATGTTCACTGCCAAAAATCTACCATGATACTCCATGGAGGACACCACTAACCATGGTGAGTGACCACGACTCGTGGTCACCATCCGTAGCCTTCACTGCCTGATCTTCTTTGCCAAGCATCCAATCAAGGCCTCGGGTGACCTCACGAGTCGTGTGGCCTGACCACAACTCGTGGTCATTCCCATGGTGTCCCCAAGACCAGTCCACCTCCCTTCTTAATCATGAGTCACTTCACAACTCGTGGTCCCTCCTCATGGGTCACCTAATGACCCGTTCTATGATCTGGTGCAGAATTTCAGTTTTTCTCCGTTTCAACTCCCGGTACTGGTCTTGGGATCCTTGGGTATAACAATGTCTCCCCTTGGGAACATTCGTCCTCGAATGTTGGAAACACAGAGCAAAAGTAGAAACATGCAATCATTGTATGCAAATACTGATCGTTTATGTTGAAAACTGACGAAATGATTACCTCCGAAAATAACTACATAGCTTAACTGAATTCACTCATCATATACCTCTACCATAACATAAAACAAACTTGCGCACATGAATCAAACATGAAAATTGATTAGAGTATTAAGGAAAAAATGGAAACTGAGCCAATAGGGAACATGTGAGGGTATTTAGCCATCATATCTGCTTCGGCTTCCCACGTAGCCCCCTCAACATGCTGATTTCTCTATAACACCTTTACTGATGCTACTTCTTTGTTCCTTAGCCTCCGAACTTGACGATTCAATATTTCAACTGGAATTTCCTCATAGCTGAGGCTATCTCTCACACCCACACTCTCTACCGGTACAACTAGAGCTGGGTCCCCCAAGCACTTTTTCAAGAGCGATACATGAAAAACGGGATGAATTGAAGCTAATTCCAAAGGTAACTCTAACTCATAAGCTACTTTACCCATACGTCTCACAATCCGATATGGGACAACAGAGCAGGGACTGAGTTTTCTTTCTTTCCAAATATCATCACTTCCTTCATAGGAGATACCTCGAAAAACACTCAATCATCGACTTTGAACTCAAGATCTCTTCTTCTCATATCCACATAGGACTTTTGGAGACTTTGAGCCGTTTTCAACCTGTCTCTTATCAACTGAACCTTCTCTATCGCCTCATGAACCGTGTCTGGACCTATCATTGCTGCCTCACCATCCTCAAACCATCCGATGGGCGATCTACATCTCCGCCCATAGAGAGCCTCAAAACGTGCCATTTGGATACTACAGTGATAGCTGTTATTGTAAGAAAACTCGATCAGGGGCAAGTGATCATCCCAACCACCTCTGAAGTCAATCACACATGTCCTCAATATGTCCTTGAGGGTCTGAATTATCCACTCCGCTTTTGACCATCCGTTTGTTGGTGAAATGTTGTGCTGAGTTTAACCTGAGTACCAAGCCCTTTTTTAAAAGACCGCCAAAACTGAGAAGTAAATTGAGTACCTCAGTTTGAAATGATAGACAAGGGAACTCCATGCAATCGAACCAACTCCCAGATGTATAGCTTGGCATAATCCTCCGCTGAGTTGTGATTTTGACCGATAGAAAATGAGCAGCTTTAGTCAACCTGTCTACCACCACGTATATAGAATCACATTGTAGGCGAGTACGAGGTAGGCCTATAATAAAATCCATATTAATCTCTTCCCACTTCCAAGTGGTAATGATAATAACTGGAAGTACGCCTCCCGGCCTTTGATGCTCGATCTTTACTTGCTGACAGTTCGGGCATTTGGATACGAATTCTGCAATATTCTTCTTCATGCCACTCCACCAATATATTTCCTGCAAATCATGATACATCTTGGTGGCACCCCGATAAATAGAATACCTGGATCCATGGGCCTCATGCAATATTTGGCTCCTCAAATCATCATCATCTGGAACACATAGGCGACCCTGGTACCGAAGAAAATCATCTCCCCCTTTGGAGAAGACCTCTACTTTCTGATTTTGAACGGCTTCTTTCAACTTTACCAATATCGGGTCCTCATTTTTCCTAGTTTTCACATCAATCACCAAGGATGATTCTAATCCATTCTAAACAACAACCCCTCCATCGACCGAGTCAACCAACCTAACTCCCAACCTTGCGAGTCGATGGGTGTCTTTCACCAGCTCCTTCTTTCCCTCATCCACATGGGACACACTCTCCATAGAGAGCCTACTAAGTGCATCCGCTACCACATTAGCCTTACCCGGATGGTAAAAGACACTCATATCGTAGTCCTTGAGTAGCTCCAACCACCTCCTTTGTCGAAGATTGAGATCTTTCTGCGTGAACACATAATGTAAGCTCTTGTGTTCCGTAAACACATCCACATGGATCCCATACAAGTAATGTTGCCATATCTTCAATGCGAACACCACCGCAGCCAATTCAAGATCATGGGTCGGGTAATTCTTCTCATGAACTTTGAACTGTCTTGAGGCATATTCTATCACTTTTCCATGCTATATCAATACACACCTGAGTCCGATCCTCAAAGCATCATAATACACCACAAAACCATTGGTACCCTTGGGTAGGGTCAACACCGTTGCTGAAGTAAGTTGAGTCTTCAACTATTGGTCAAAGGGGCCGCAATAGATGAGAAACCCTCAACAAACCTCCGATAATAGCTAGCTAGACCCAAGAAACTCCAAATATCCGAAGGATTCACTGGTCTAGGCCAATTCTTCACCGCCTCAATTTTCTGAGAATCTACTTTTATGCCTTCGCTAGATAGCACATGGCCTAAAAATGCCACCGACTTCAACCAAAACTCGCACTTAGTGAACTTTGCATATAATTGGCAATCCTTGAGAGTCTGAAGCCCTACTCTCAAATGAGTGGCATGCTCCTCCTTTCTTCGAGAGTATATAAGGATGTCGTCGATGAACATGATTACGAACATATCCAAATATGGGTTGAACACCCTATTCATCAGGTCCATAAAAGCTGTAGAAGCATTTGTTAGTCCAAAAGACATAACTACAAACTCATAATGACCATACCGCGTCTTGAGAGTTGTCTTCAAAATATCACACTCCCGCACTCAGAGCTGATGATACCCGGACCTGAGATCTATCTTTGAGAAACAATTGGCACCGTGAAACTGGTCGAACAAATCATAGATCCTGGGTAAGGGATACCTGTTCTTAATGGTGACCTTATCCAATTGCCGATAGTCGATGCACATCCAAAGAGAATCATCCTTCTTCCGGACAAATAACAATGGTGCACCCCATGGAGACTTGCTCGGTCTAATGAAGCCCTTATGTAACAGGTCCTTCAACTGATCCTTCAACTCTTTTAGCTCAGCTAGAGCCATCTTATAAGGAGGGATAGATATAGACTGTATGTCAGGTAGAAGGTCAATACCAAAATCAATCTCCCGCTCGGGAGGAACACCTGGTAAATCATCAGGAAAGACCTCTGGATACTCACGCACCACCGGAACTGATTGGATTGTCGGGGTATCGGACTCAACATCCTTAACCCTAACTAGATGATACATGCAACCCTTAGAAATCATCTTTATAGCCTGGAGATATGAAATAAATCGACCTGCTGGTACAGCCAAACTACCCTTCCATTCCAAAACTGATTCACCTGGAAAAAGAAATTCCACCACACGGGTTCTACAATTTACAGAAGCATAACACGCATACAACAAATCCATTCCAAGAATAATATCAAAGTCATTCATGGCTAACTCTACAAGGTCTGTGGAGGTGACTTTATACAATATAGAGACCGGGCATCCTCTATACACCCGCCTAGCTACAACCGAATCACCGAAAGGAGTAAAAACTGAAAATGATTCTGATAGAGTCTCGGGACTAACTCCAAAGATACTAGCAACATAAGGAGTCACAAAAGAAAAAGTAGCCCCAAGATCTAGCAAAGCATAAACATCAATATGAAAAACTCGCAACATACCAGTGACCACATCCGGTGAAGTCTCCTGCTCCTGATGCGGGGCGAGGGCATAGAATCTGTTTTGGCGCTTTCCGCCACCCCCCACTAGAAGATGCTCCCTACGGAGCTGAATGCGCTAGAGCTGCTGCTGTCCTATTGGTCTGTGTATGTCCCCTATCACTATCCTGTCTAGCAAATGGACATGCTCGGCGCATGTGGCCGGTCCTACCACACCCATAGCAAATATCTGAGACGAACAAACATTCCCTGGCATGACTCTTGCCGCATTTTCTGTAGGCTGGGAAGATACACTCTACCTGCGTGCCCCTCTGATCCCTCGATCCCGAAGCCCTGCTCTTATGATCACCCTTGGGTCTGGATGGAACACTAGCTGATGATGGTATTGGAGCTAGTGATCGCTGCTGTAACTGAGGGCAGTGACCGCCGCCAGATCTCTGATGAGTAAACCCATGGCTATTTGTCCGAGCCCTCTTTGCCTCCCTCTCCCTCGCATGAGCCGCCTCCATCTGTTGAGTGTACAGTACTATGAGAGGAAAGTCCATATCCTGATGAAGCATGGAAGTCCTTCAATCTTTGTCCAAATAACCCTCTACTCCATGGATGAATCTACTCACCCGCATCCTCTGAGCGGCTACCAACTCTTGGGCATATTTTGATAGACGTGTGAACTCAAGGGCATACTCTTGTATAGTCATTCTCCCTTGCTTCAAATTAACGAACTCAGCTGTCTTCAGCTCCCTATCTCACAAGGGAAGAACCGGCCTAGGAATGCAACATGGAACTCTTCCCAAGTGACCAGACCTACTTCGGCGACCCTGCTATCCTTCCCTTGGAGAAACCAGATATGCGCGACCCTTTTTAACTGATAAGAGGCCAACTCGGCGCACAAAACCCCATTCACCCCTATGACTTGGGTGATCTTGACAATCTCATCTACGAACTCATGTGGAAGGAACTCTGGCAGGTTCATACTAAAGAAGTCTCTGACTTGAGTCGCTACTGTGTTGCCATTCTACGGAACATGTGCAATGGCCTACTAATTGGCCTGAGCGGTCAAGGCCTGCGCAAGCATCTGAATGGCAGCCCGAAACTCAACATGGACAGCCGGCTCCGGTGCTTGGGGCTCCTGGACTGGTGGGGCTTGCTAATGCCCATGACCATTGCCATCCTCGCGGCCTTCACCATCTCCATTCCTCATTCTGTTCATTCTTCAAGGAGCCATGATTCTGCAATCGCGAATAGCACGAATTAGAAGGATAGAAGGACTTTTTATTGCATAACATAGATCATGAAAGAAGGGAACATTTCCTAAACGTCTCGTAGCCTCAAAGTCATAAGTGTGACGCATTTCACACTTATGAAAAAGACTCTACTTAATGCGACTTTCAGACACCCTAGGACACTTCAAATCTGGCTCTGATACCAAGTTTGTCACGTCCCGAACATAGACCCGGATCGTAACATGGGATAAGGAACCCCTAGAGGCCCCAAGCCTACCCATGGCATAAGCATACATCTAACTTCATTCTCTTTAAGCGGAAAACTGAATGTAAGGCATAGCGGAAACGTAAACATATCATAACACAACATAACATAGGGAGTCACTAGACATACACGTAAGTTGAGTGCTACGTACTGTCTAAAAGCCTCTATTACATAGGATGGGTTGATGGGACAACACCCCCAACTAACCCGGCCAAGTACTGAAACATAAATAACATAAATGTCTGTCAAAAGGCCCTCGGAACATGAGGACTCACCAATAAACTGAAGGTGAACTCTAAGATGATCTATAGATGAGGATGAACTTGAGAGCCGTGTCCTGTATCATGAAACAATACAGCATAGAAAGTATGCGGTTAGTACGTGGAATGTACCGAGTATGTAAGGTAAGTAAAACGGACATTTAAAATAAGTGAAAACTCATAAAAAAATCACAAGAGTAGGAAATCATGCTCATATCATAAATATCATGACATAACGTAAGGCTCAAGGTATTCAAATTATTTATAAATCATTTATTTTCATAATCATAAGAGAAGCTTTATCAAATCATCACTTGAGACAATATCATGAACATAACAGTGCGTAAAAACATACAAGAACAATGGGAGGACTCGTCATAACCGACACCACCATGGTAGAGCCTTTCATGATGCCTCAACTATCTCACTCAAGTGGGCAGAGTTGCCCCTGGCTTGCCAGGCGAGGGACGTGCATTATGTGATATCACGAAAAGAGGGGATCATTAACATTGTAATGTATCATTATAGACCCATGGTGGCACGTGGTTATGAGATACCGGTGTAGTCTTTTGAACGCCGAGCTGCTCGGTACTAGATACGGCTCCCAAAACATGCATATAGGCTCATATATAAATCGATAACATCATTCATGTAGATTCATGACTAAAATAAACATTCATCATTCATTGATCCCCATAAACATGATTAGCCAAGAATCAAAGGCCCTTTAGTCGGCCAACATCATAAATCGATAAATCATGAGAATCATTTCATAAACCGTAAATTATTCATCATCATGTGGGAATTGCCCAATACTTTACCATGCTTTATAATACTCAATTCATTCGAAAATATGCTTATAAACATGGGTAACTTGAAAACGTGCTTTTCAACATCAATAGTTCATAATCATAAGGCCCATGCATACTTGAAATCATGCACATAACTCGTACATCATTAAATCATATTGGGTATTTGAATAAACCCATATTTCAAATCATATATCATGTTGGGTTTGTAAATATCAACAATTGAAGTATAGACCATAAATCGGTTCATCATAGATCATGCATAAGTAGGCTTAATTGAGTAAAGATTGAAATCAATAAATTTATAATCGAAAGTAGTTGTAAAATTTGATCAAAATCCATAAAATATGATGTAAATCGTAGATCATAAAATCCCATTAGCAAATCATTAGATTTTCACAAAGATTGAATTAAAACCTCATGAGATTTTTGGTAGAATTTCATAAACTAAAAGAGGATGGGCATAGGTGTGAACAAAAACACCCATTCGTAACCTTACATACTTGGTTGGAGCTAAACTCTACACTCCCTTGATTTTCCAAGAGAAAAATTGGGGAAGAAAGCCTTAAATCATTCTAGATCACCTCTCTACCACCTTCTATTCCTTTGCATGCATGGTTGAGGACTTAGGCTAGTCTTTCCCCTCTTAAACCCACCTTTCAGAGGTTAAAATGACGTAGTTTTAGGACCCCAGGATTTAGGAATTATGAAAAAGCCCTTACTTAAATTGCAGAATTTTGCTGGCCGCCAGTCTCCACGAGGGACTGGACGACTCGTCCCCAGGGGCCAAGACTCGTGGCCTTGAGTCGTGATGTTCACTGCCAAAAATCTATCATGAGACCCCACGAGGACACCATGAATCGTGGTCGTGGTCACCATCCGTAGCCTTCACTGCCTGATCTTCTTTGCCAAGCATCCAATCAAGGCCACGGGTGACCTCACGAGTCGTTTGGCCTGACCACGACTCGTAGTCATGCCCATGGTGTCCCCCAGACCAGTCCACCTCCCTGCTTGACCACGAGTCACTTCACGATGACCTCACGAGTCGTTTGGCCTGACCACGACTCGTAGTCATGCCCATGGTGTCCCCAGACCAGTCCACCTCCCTGCTTGACCACGAGTCACTTCACGACTCGTGGTCCCTCCTCACAGATCACCTAACGGCCCGTTCTGTGATCTGCTGCAGAATTTTAATTTTTCTCCATTTCAACTCCCGGACCTGATCTTTGGCTCCCGGGGTATAATACTAATTCACAAAATTTGTGATTTTTTGCTTTCCTTTCATTCTCATTCCTCGTTCCCATTATTTATGTATATATTTGATTTTAATTAAAAAAAATTCAATATTTGGTTAGCAATTGATTAGTAATGTATTCACAATATTATTAATTGAATGGTAATTCGATAGTGAATTTCATTTTATATATTTATATTGACCAATAGCATTTAAAAATCTAAAAAAGCACGAAACAAAATTTAAAATAATGATTCTTTTATGAATCATAACTTGAATAAAATAATGCAAAATCTGTCTAAGATAAAGAGTTTAAAATAAATTTAAATAAGTGAATAAATAATGCAAAATCTGCCTAAAATGAATAGTTTGAAAAATATAAATATGACTTGTATCATTATTTGACGAAGAATCATGTCCTAACTAATGTGGTGTACCATTGGGCGGTGTAGGTAGGCCAGGTATGAGGATTGACAAACGATCATGGAGAATCTTATCAACTTGCTTTTGCATTTCTAGCCACATTTCGTGTTTTCATTTCTTCACACAATTCATGTCTTATCTCTTCTTCATCTCTTGTCTCATTTCATTCTTCATCTCCTCCTTTATTTCTTGAACGAATTCTTTCACTCGAGTGTCAAAATAACAATCTTGGAATTGAGAAGTTGAAGTTGATGATGGACCAACATTCTCATAGAAAGTTTCTTGAGAACCAAGGCCATAGATGCATGCCTTCTTAACTCCACCCACTTCATCCATGTAAATTTGTGAAAAATCAATTGTTGGAAATTCAATGAATTCATCTGCAAACTGAGAAGCTGATGCGATCTTAGACACTACATCATCATATATATACGCACGCTAAGAAAATACGTCTAGATAGAGAGGCAACACAACTGATATCAACCATTCGCTTCATCGATATTAGCCATTTAAATAAACAAGTTGATTATCGGTAGAGGCATCAGCAAACAAGATAATTTTACCAGTAGCTATTATCATATGAATTCTGCATGGCTAAAATGATAGAAATGTTAAAAGTTTGTATCCCATTATAAAAGTAATTCACCAAGTAAAATGTTTTTTTACGTAGATACAGAAATAGAACCAATATAAAAGCAATAAATATGCTAAGTCTTCAACTTATTCACTATGTAAAAGAGAGTAATTTTTATATTAAAGGAAAGTGTTTTTATTTGTGAAGTTTTAAATCTTCAACTAGTCTGGAGTTGTTTGAGTCATAAAATATT
>JACEIK010001218.1:244655-293419 GCA_018107945.1 Datura stramonium
TCCATAATTTACTTGCAGAAGTTTCCTTTGTGTATGGATACTTCTGTTCTCTTGCAAGGTAAGATCGAATGGTACCACAAGCAACACGATTGATAATCTTCCAATCTTCTTCTCCTATACTACCTGGCTTCTTTTCTTCTATCGCGATATCTAGTCTTTGTTGAAAAAGGACATCAATAACCTTGCATTGCCACATCCTGAAATGTCCTGATTCGTCAAAAATTTCAACTGCAAATTTCGGATTTGACACAAGTCTTGTCATAAGCGAAGACGCTAATGACGAAGTATTACTGACACCTGATATGGACTCTTCATTTTTCTTATCTTCTATTTTTGCTATAAATACTATTTATTAGCTGACAGTACAGAGGACCAAAGTAATTCTTTTCTGATGTGGAAGTTCAGACTAAGCTGCAACCACAGGGCATATTTAGATAGAACCTTGGGACTCTGATACCAATTTTTGTGGAAGCCGAATATATAGTGATTAAATCACAACCACTATATCAAAATGCAGCTAATAAATAGCAACTGAGACATGAATAAATAAAGAACACCAAAAATTTACGAGGTTCGGCAAAATTTTGTTATTTGCCTAGTCCTCAGACATAACCAATCCAAATTTATTTCACTCAAAAAGAATACAAGTGAAATACTACAAGAGAGAAAAGAAGACTCAAAAGCCCTTAGAAGATGAGAAGGTAAGTGAGAGATGTGTTACAAATGAACCAAGAGCTACCTATTTATAGGAATGAATTGCTCTTGTTGATGTCATCAATGACATCCCTATGTATGTAAATGTCAAGGTTAAAACATGTGAAACCATTTAATGGTTGCCCAAATTTCTACTAGAAATTTATTATCTTAACATTTCATACCAAAGAAAAATTACCTTCCTTCCAAATGTCCACACTACTTCACATAGAATCTCGTTAAATTTAACATAAGTCATATAAAATATATTATTTTATCTTATATTTTTTTCAACTTAAATCGCCTATATCTTAGATTAATTTTAATATGGCTAACATATATAAAGTTTTGACTAATTCTTTAATAAGGTGCCAAAGTCGGCTATCTATGCCCTTGCCTCAATTATGACCAAATATTTTACCACAAGAGGCCATCGACAATTTATTAGCCCATATTGTTGTTTTTCCTTACTTCTTTTTTTTTCTTTTTCCATTTGTAATTCTAAGAATTCCGGTATGATTGGTTTAAAAAAAAAGTTTCGAATTCAAAATAATGGCTGTTTTTTTATATCATGGAAAACGTATGTTAAATCATATCAGTGCTATTGAACTTTCAAGCAACAAGTATCATTGATTCTTTAATTAGAGCGCTCCAAATTTATACCGGCCAACATACCCAACTTAACTTTTTGTCTTTGAAACGCGTCACAATAATGACTAGTAATAATCTAAAGAATATACTTCAAGTGAAATGGCTAAGCAGGGAAATAAGAAAGAACATAATATTAGTGAGGATAAAACTTCATGTTCACCTCGAGAACGGGTCCGAGGGTCTAAACAGGTGGAAATTCGTTTATGACCTTAAAATTTTCCCATTTTGATGCCTAACTTTTTGCTTCTAATGCCACTTAATCTTATATGATATAAAAAGCCTAATATTTTCTGACCATTGTCTCTAAGAAAAGGTAGAGGGACATGGAGGATGAAAGGCGAGGAAATGTGCGAAATGTGGGTATTACAGAAAGTCCAGAAAGTAGTTCAAATATAACAATCCCAACATCACATGTAACAACATCTACATTGACAATCATTTCAAATAATGTCAATAGTAGTATTAGTAGTAGTAACAAAGAGCAAGATCGATTCCTTCCTATAGCTAATGTAGGGCGAATTATGAAGAAGGTCATCCCAGGAAATGGGAAGATCTCAAAAGATGCAAAAGAGACGGTTCAAGAGTGTGTATCAGAATTTATTAGCTTTGTTACGGGAGAAGCATCAGATAAATGCCAGCGAGAGAAGAGAAAGACCATCAATGGTGATGACATCATCTGGGCTATCACAATGCTCGGGTTTGAAGATTATGTGGCCCCGCTTAAGCACTATCTTAACAAATATAGAGAATTAGAAGGTGAAAAGCTAAATGTTCCAAAGCAGCAGCAGCATGACCAGAACCAGAAGTCAACTTTTTCATACAACAGTACTCTATATTCTCCCACTGGTCTTCTTTCTCAGCCTTCATTTGTGCCAGCAGATCAATCATTTCCTTTGCCATTTTCCCCCAACTCAATCCACTCACAATTACCTAAACAAGAACACGTTGATTCTATGGGCCACTGGTAATAATAATATATGGCACAACTTAAATGAATATATTTTTTTTTTCTCTTTTAATATATATTTTATGATGTAGTGTAATATATATTACTGAATGAAACAATATATATGAGTCATAACTGAATGTCCACTTTTTTGTTAAATAGGACTGGAATTCTTTCGGTCCAACAATTTTTCCCATTAGAATTTCTTTTTTTTTTTTGGTTTTAATTCTATTCTTTTAAAGATATAGTTTTCCCCTGACATATTTCTTTAGACGATTTATTAGAAAAACACTGAAAAAGAAATTTTCAAATTACTCTCTTACTCCCATATTAGTTCTCACATTTTTTCTTTTTGCACGTTACTTAAAAATTATAAATAAAAATATCTTTTACTATTTTATCTTTATCCTCTCCAATAAATTACATTTTATTTAAGAACAAGATTAAGCTAATCTTATTTCAAGAACATTTAAGATTAAGGTTAAAAGTAAAGAAATAATTAATTTTATCTAAATTTTATAAATTAGTAAAATATTTTAGAAATTTTTTCTTAAATAATATTGATAAATGATATGGGACGGAAGAAGTATGAGTACATACTAAAAATATCTGAATCTTGACATTAAATGTGATTTTATTTCATACAAGGGATCATTATACTATATTTGTAGCAGTTGGACCATTATGATAATTATTAACTCGTTATAACGTCTTGATCTCCTCCCCTATATAGACAAATCTTTTGTTTTGTGAGACACACACTAAGAATATAGAAAAAACTCTCTTTACTTTTACTTGATTGTTTATCAAAATAATTTTTTGTTGGTTTTTTTCTTAGTTTTGTATTAAAAGATCTTAAATTCTAAAAAATATATTTATATCAGTGAAATATTCTTAAGAATAATGTTATTCATGACATGCTTTAAATTAAAAAAAAATATTAAAATATATTTACATAATTTCTAACCATCTTTAGGATTTTTATGACTATATTCTTAAGAATAATACTGAAATTTTAATTTTGAGAAAGAAAAACACGCAAGTGAATAAGAGATTGGGGTATGATGGATTTAGGATTTAGTCGGTGCACATTGCAGCGAATAAAAATAGTGCCCATTGTGCCCCGTGGGCATTGGCATGGGAACCCCAACTTTAACTTTTGGGGGATTTATTGAGGAAGATTTTGTTAAAGTAACTGAAACTTTTTTATGTTGTCAAGTTTCCCTTAAGATCAAGGCTAAGATGAAAGGAACAAAGTTAGAACTTTTGGCAACTTTGAATTCTGACTCCAAAATTCACATAGAGATTACCAAGCTAAGGCAGGATATTGGGACCATGCAAAACAGTTTCCTACTATTGGTTTCAAGAGAAATAACAAAGTCAATGTAACACTTCATATTTAGTAATCTCCATCTTCAAAGTCCCGGGGCTTCAAAGGAAAACCCATTTCTGGGCATACGGCGGACATTGAAGTTCTCCCTCTAGCTTGAACTTGTTTTCTCCAATTGCTTAATTTCCATTAAGGTATGTAAGGCTAACTCCATGTATGAAATATCATTGTTCTTCCCCATAAGTGTTTCTTCTAGCCCATGCAAGATTGGTTCTATGATTAGATAGATTACTCTAAATTTGAAAAACCTTCATGATTTACTATTACGAGTATCATGAATCCTTATGATTTACTATGAATCTACAAAATGACTCATTCTATGAATTTTCCATATTCATGAAATTTTTACTTAAAAATTACGATTACGTTCTTTCGACAAAGTGTGAACTTTTTGCCGAAATGACTTGAGATTTTTTCATGATCTGGTATCATGAACTATGACATGCATCTATGGATGATTTTCTTAACCTAATGCACATGAATGTCTATTGTGTTTTATTAGCTTACAAATAAAGCTTTATTTATGATTATGGTCTTCAGATAAAGCATGATTTATGATTATGAGCTTTCTGATAAAATATGATTCATGATTATGAGCTTTTTAGATAAAGCATGATTCATTACTTTGATCTCTCAAATAAAGAACAATTTGTGATTATGAACTTTCAGATAAAGCATGATTTATGATTCATTATCTTTTCAGATAAAAGTATGACTATAATTTTGAGCCTTTAGGCTACTTTCTGAACATGATTTTAAGGAGTGTAAGTGATTAACTGAGAAGGCATAAGTCTTTTATGACAACTACTTGAAACTATGTCTGCCGATATAGAAATTTGGATCGTGCCATCGATTCAGGCCTATCCTTTATGTTCCCTAAAGAGGATGAAATTATGAAATCGTTCTAGCAAGTCATGTACATATCTGTTGCCTACTCATGAAGCTAGGTGATGACTTAGTTGATCGATCCAAGATAAGACTTCATATTTTCACAAAGTGGATTATGTCGGCTATACTATTATACACCCATAGTAATCAGTTTATTTGTGAAATACGAATAATGAGAGCAAACAACACGATTTCAAAAACATTCAAAAATCTTTTATGATTTTTTCATGATATGACTATGATTTGGTGAACTATCCTTCTACTTCAGTTATATTTCATATTTCATTCTGCCATATATTATACAGTACAAACTCATTTGTACTTACATACCTTTTGTCGAGGGCGCTATATTATTTATTAATACAAACTCAGGTACTGAGATATTCGGCTGAGCAACTCATTAGGTTCCTTACACTTCAACTTTTGGTAAGCCCTAATTACTCTTGGGCAAACTATATTATTAAGATTTTTCTTAGTTTTTCTAGAGGTATATCAGGTGCCTTGTCCGGGTAAAACAGTTATTCACGTATTAATAATGGATTCATAAATTTGTCAGTCTAGCTGTTCTCATGTCATGCATTCCGTTTTGACCTCTGTGTTTCTTATGCAAACAAGTGATGATTATTATGAAAAGATTTATTTTTCTTATGCATACCACTACTTATTCCTAAAGATTTGTATTATTCATATTGTGCTCATGTTAGATAAAATTTTCTTTGGTCCAAGCTATGTTATGAGGTACGCTCAGCCCAGAAATGGCGTCAAATGTCAATCTCGCCTGGGTCTTAGGTCAGGGTGTGACAAACATGGTATCAGAGTACTAGGTTCAAGTGTCCTAGGGATTTTATGAAGTCATGTCTAGTAGTGTCTCAATTATGGGTATGATGCGCATTGCATTTATAATTGGGAGGTTGCAAGACATTTAAGAATGCTACTCTTCTTTTCATAATCTGGATCGTTCTTTAGTACGAACAATGAGGATTGAATATAACTCATGCATTGGGATGTGTCGGGAGTTTATGATACATCTTTGATTCATTTCATAAAAGTTTTTCATGTTTTTAGGTGTTAATTAAAGTTAAAACTAACCTCATTATGCTATATTTCCGGAATCTAAATGAAATGAAGAAAAGAGGGTCAAATTCAAAAAATATCAAAAGGACAAAGCAAAAGACGGTCTGCCTTTTTGAAGGACGGTCTGCCAAGTCAAGCGATCTTAAGTGGTACGCAGCTGATGGAATGAAGGACATACTATCTTTCCAGAAGACGGTTCGTTAATTGAAAGACATATCAAGTAACATAAATAAGCCAGATTCTAGGGGCGAAGCAAGAAACAGACCTTCTTTTCAAAAGATCGTCTACCAATCAATGGACAAACAACACTTGAGAAGAAGCTACTTTTGATCAATGGAGCAAAGGACCATTCGTCCTTCCGAGGGATGGTCTGTCCCAACACACCTAGAACCCTATGAGTTTAAATTATTTAGGGGTTTTTGAAGCTTCGTATAAATAGATTTTTCTTTAGTTTTTGAGAGAGTTCTGGATAGATTGATAGAGAACCTTACTTTAATCCATAGCTAGAGTAGCTCTTAGATCTAGATTATAATTTTGAAGATTTTAATTTCATCAATTGAAGTTCTCTTCTCCAATTTGCAATCACATTGGTAAGCATGTTTAACTACTTGCTTTCTCTTCTTCTTCTTCTTCTTGCTATGAGTAACCAAACCCAAATATAGGGTTGTGAACCCTAATGATCCTAATTGGGTAAAATTATTTGTGGATTTATGAATATTTGATTGATTTTTGCTTTTAAAGTGTGAATGATGATGAGAGTCATCCAATCCTTCCCAATCACCTTTATGATGCTTGAAAGAGAAAATTTAGGTTGGGTTAGCATCAATCAATAATAACTCAAGAGTCTAACCCTTTATTAACGGGTTCTCCTAGATATAGGTTGAATGTCAATTGGAATCAAGCAATCGGGTAGAACGGAATTCTCTTTAATTTTACAAAATTGAAGTAGATTGACACCATTGGTTCTATTGAAAGATACCCATTAGTTGCCTAAGTAATTACTTGCATGTTCATCTATATTCCACTCCCAATAAGAGCATATTGGGTGATCTAGAGGGATCGACTCAAAATTAGGGCCTATCCCTAGTATTTCTCATCAATCGAATGAACCTTAAAGCAATTCACATTCATTAATTATAGATAAATTTTACCTAACCCTAATTTAAATAGTCTCTGAACTGGCAAATCTAAATTGACAAGCACTAGATAGTTAGGGTTTAACATAGTCCCTGTGGATTCGACCCCAACTCTTAGTTGGGTACTATTTATGCTTTGACTGTTTACACTTCCAAAAGATGAAGTGGATTTGAGCGGTGATCACATTGCTTCAAATTTTAGAAAATTCTTGCTAAGAGAAAAACAACCGCAAGTTAGAGGGATAATGTTAGTACTAACGCTACCACAAAGGTGGGCCTTAGACCCAGATTATGCAGACCAGATCCCAAGGTCGTCTGGCTAGCCAATCCACTAGCACATCATCCCCACCACTAACTGCGGTTCCAATCGGGAACCCCGTATATTTTGCACCTAAACAACACAACTTTTCTGAAATAGAATTTAAGAGAAATTTAGATAATCACCCGACTAGTTACAACTCAGTCTTAGCATCATAAATCAGCCTCATACTAATGCTAGTCCACTAGAACAGACAACCACCTCCTAAATTCAGAAATTTCTTTGGATGAATCCAACAGTCTTCACTAGGTCTAAAATGGAAGAAGACCCTTAGAATTTCATTGACAAGATCCAGAAAATTCTCCAAGCCATGCATGTCAGTGAAACAGAGGGAATCAAACTTACTTATTACCAGTTGAAGTATGTTGATGGTACTTGGTATGAACATTGAGAAATGTCCAGGGAAGATGGCGTAGCTCCTACTATATGGAGCCATTTCATGGAGGCATTCATCGATCACTTCATTTACTTAAAATTGAGGGAGGATAAAGAGGAGTTTATGACACTTAGATAAGATGATATGAGTGTAAGGGAGTATAACTTCAAGTTCACTCAGTTGTCTCTAGAGATGGTCTATACAATGAGAGCGAGGATGCACAGATTTGTGCATAGCCTTGGAAGGCACCTAGCTTTTGATTGTGATGTAGATTTATGGCACAAGGACGTAGACATAGCCAGCTTAATGGTTTATGCACAATAGATGAAGGACAGGAAGTAAGCGTACAGGTCAGATAGGGAGAGGAACCAGAAGAAAAGGGCCAAGTCAGCTGGCAATGATATTAGCCATCAGGACCTTCTCCATTTGTCATCAGTATACCACCTTAGGGGTCCAGAAACAAGTGAAAAGGCTAGAGTAACTAGAGTCATAACCTAGAGCATTATGCTCTTAGTCACAGGCTAGTGTTGCCCAGAATAATTCATGCTATCCTCCCTACAACAGGTGTGGGAAGAGGTACTTGGGAGAATGTCGCTTGGGAATGAGAGTATGCTACGAATGTGGCCTCCAAGGTCATTTCCAAAGTGACTGCCCAAATATAAGACATAGAATCAAAGATAATGCAGCTAGATCTCACAATACAACACTCTCTTTTGCATTATTTCCACGTGATAAACAAGCCCTACCTGGCGAGATATAATCTGGCGGGGAGGGCAAAATAGTCTGTATGCTTTAGCTGGTCATTAGGACTTAGAGGCTTCCTTGAATACTACTAAGGTACGTTATTAGTGTTCACATTTGATGTGTATGCCCTTATGGATCATGGATCCACTTTGTCAAATGAGACAACTTCTGTTGCCTAGAGGTTTGGAATAAAACCAGAATGATTGCATGAACACTTTTTTCTCTCTACTCCAATCAAAAGACTAAGTTGACTACAAATATAGTTTTAGCCTTATCAGTATGGAACGATGGGTTTATGGTTTATTGTGATTCTTTGGGAATAGGTCTTGGTTGTGTGTTTATGCAAAACAGAAAGGTAATAGCCTATGCTTCCAGAAAGCTGAAAGTTTCTCAGAAGAATTATTCAATGCACGACTTAGAATTGGCTATAGTAGTGTTTGACTTAAAGATGTGGCGTCACTATTTATATGGGGTTCACATGGATATTTTCACAGACCACAAGAGTCCCCAATATATGTTCAAGCAGAGAGTTGAATCTCAAATAGCAAAGATGGCTTGAACTACCCAAAGAGTATGATGTTGATATTGTTTACTATCTAAAGAAGGCTAATGTGGTAGCAAAAGATCCATGGGGAGTCTGGCTCGTGTCGAAGAGAGTAAAAAGGAGTTGGCAAGAAACCTTCACAGATTGGCAAGTCCAGTGGTCCACATTTTAGAGGCCGAGCATGGCAGTGTAGTGGTTCAAAATAGAGTGGTATCGTACCAAGTGCAAGAAATAAAGAGAAAGCAGTATGATGATCCCATCTTACTCCAGCTAAAGAAGGGGATTCACAACAACAAGACTATGGCTTGTGAGTAAGGGAAAGATGGTACTTTAAGGTATAAAGGAAAATTATGTGTCCCAGACATTGATGGGCTTTGAGAGAAAATTATGGCAGAAGTGCATAACTCCAAGTATTATACCCACCCAGGTTCTACAAAGATGTACTATGACATGAAGGAAATCTACTGGTAGAATGAAATGAACATGAATGTAGTAGACTATGNGCTAAATGTCTGAATTCTCAATAAGTTAAAGTAGAGCATCAGAGGCCCATTGGCCTAGCATACAATATAGAACTCCCCAAAGGGAAATGGGAGATAATTAATATGGCCTTCATAATAGGTCTATCTCACTCATTTCAGAAGCATGGTTCGATTTGGGTGTTGTGTAATGACTTACTGAGTTAGCACATTTTCTACCTATCAAGACGATAGATTTAGCGGAAGGTTCTGCAAAAATGTATATTAGAGAGACTATCTGACTGCATGGGGTCCTAGTCCATTATCTATGCTAGAGGTGCATAGTTTACAACTTACTTTTGGAAATCCTTCTAGAAAGGATTGGGTACATGTGTTAATATGAGTACTGTTTTTCATTCATAGATAGATCGCCAAGTTGAGCAAATGATTTAGACGCTCGAAGATATGTTGAGAGCTTGTGCTATAGATTTTAAGGGAAATTAGGATGATCACTTAACTCTCATTTTGTTCACTTATAACAATAGCTACCATGCCAATATCAATATGGAACCTTATGAGACTCTATATGGGAGGAGGTGTAGATCACATATCGGTTGATTTGAACTCAGTGAGGCAGAACTACTTGGTCCAGACTTGGTTCATCAGGCTATAGAAAAGGTGATATTAATTCATGAGCGGTTGAGGACTACTCAGAGTCTCCAAATTTCCTATTTGGATATATAGTATAGTGATATTAGGCGTATTTACATGTCCAAGTGCAATTGTATGTTCGTGTTCTAGATCTTTTTGCACCTTAATTTGATTATAATCTTATGTATTTTGCTTAAAAATGTGTTCATAGACTAACAAGTGAGATTAGCTATCTTTGTAGGTGAAACGTGCTTAAGGATGGAGCTCAATGTGAGGATGGAGCTCAATGTGAGGATGAAGGAGATAGGTTATGGAATGGAGAAAGAGTTTAACTTGAAGACATGTTGATGCCTAAAACAACTTGACATGATAGAGGCCGTGCCACTCCAAGAGAATAGGCAACCAGCATGGTGTTACGCTGCCCGCCATGCACGATTGTCACGACCTGAGTCTGCACCCTGGACGCAACATAGTACTTAGGATCACAAGTGACCCCAAGAAAACCCATGACATATCATAATTCTACAATGACTGAACTATTGTAAAAGAATATTAAGCAGAAGCTATTATTAAAGAAATAGCCAAATATTTTTATAATCAAGTAGCATCTGATAAGATACTGGAATTTAATCAAACACTAAACTCAACTGAAACTAACATACTCTGTCTGAAAGCCTTCTAAAAGAAATTGATGAGTTGCTGGGACAAACCCCCCAGCAAATACTAATGTCTGAAACTAAAAAATAGGAATGACAAATATTGGCAATAAAAACTCCGGTCCTCGAAAGATGAGGACTCACTAATAGAACTCTACCACAATAAGTCTGAACGAGAAGCTAACTCCGCTGCTGAGTCTGACAGCCCAAGCCTATATCATAAAATGATATATCACAAGAAGTATGTAGTCAGTACTTTGAGTATACTGAGTATATGAGATATGCAACTAAAATATATAGAATATACTGATAGTTTGAAAAGCTATGCTAAAATATATAACTGAACTGAAGTACCATGACATTCACTAAGATACATAAACATTGCTACAAAATAGTAATATGAAAGATACATAATAAAAGTACAAGTAAAACTAATTTAAGAGTCATGTGCATGTACTAAAAACTGAGTCTGTAAATATGACTGAGACTGTAACTGTACAGAATGATGGGAAAGTCTAGTAATCGACATATAACCATTGGAGATAACCATGAAGTTAAATGTTGTTATACCTCGGGAATTCAAGAATCAGACCCGGAAGTGAATCAGGAGAAAAACTGGAAAATATTGCAGCAGTTGCAGAACGGGTCACCCAACGACTCGTGAAGAAGCCATATGAGCCGTCAAGTGACTCGTGGGGAAGGCCTGAGAGGTTGAAGGACTCGAGGTCGTCATGGGGGATGTAACGACTCGTGGTCAGTCACCACGAGTCGTCATGTCAGTCGTTAGTTGGTCCTAGGGAAAGTAGCAATGCTTATCTAGTGTACCTGACGAATGGCATCCAACGACTCGTCGTCAGTCCTAATGACCCGTTAGGTGGGCCGTTACCAAGACAGTGGAAATTTCTTGAGAGATGAGGCAGTATACTTGACGGGTGAACCAACAGATCGTGAGCCCTAGTAACGAGTCGTCAGGTCGTCCGTTAGGACCCTCTGACAGTTATTTTCAATGATTTTAGTAAGGGCTTTTCCGTAATTCCTAAGTTCTAAGGGCCTATACTACTTCGTTTTGAGCTCGTAATAGAGGTTTTAAGCTGAGATAAATCCATCTAGTCCATTTTCTTCATGCATGCAATGGTGAGAGCTTGAAAAGGAGAAAGTGAGGAGAAATAAATCTCAGCTGGATAATTAGAAGGAGATAAGATTCTTCAATCCCAGGTATGTAAGGCTATGAGTGGGTGCTTTCTTCCACACCCATTCCCATTCCCTTAAAATTGTGATTTATTTGTGATGATCAAGTATGGGTTTTCCTTCAATTGCACGAATCTTACATTTCTACTCATGGGTATGATTAATTGAGTTGATATTGATGATTTATTGGGCTTGGAAGGATTCTAACTTAATTTATTTTACAAAATTGTTCTCTAAAGAATTGAATAAGACGCCCATGTGTAGGAAGTTCCTAATAGAATGTGATGGTGATGGGATAGACGATGAAAAGAATGTTTTCACTCTTACCCATGATATTGATGATGTTTCCAAAGAAGGTTAAATTGACCCATGTATGATGAAGGTTTGGGTAGTGCCCAATGTTAAGTATAAATGATGATTTTCATGAATTGACTCTATTGCTTGTTTCAGAGTGAAATCTCCCAATTATTAAAATGTTTTCAAATGAATTGTATGAGTCCAAGTATGATAAGGTTTTGGGAAAGGCCCTTATGTTGATGATAATGAAGTGATATTTCTAAAGTATCCTTACCACATGATTTTGGAGTAAAGCCTCCCACTATTCTTGAGCTTGTGGTATGTGTCATAATTAAGCTTCTCATATGCATGAATTCATAATTGAGATGTATGTTGTCATTAATCTTCATTTCACATGATGTTGAGCCCTAGTACGATTCTATTCTAAGCTTTGTCGAGATGACATTGTTGAGCTTCATATTTATATGATGTCTAATGCATGCCTGATTTCATAGTGAGCTTTTTCAATAGACAATGTTGAGCTTCGTTTCATATGATATCGAGTTTATGCATGATTTCATGATGAGCTTCATCATTAGACGATGTTGAACTTCGTATTTATACAATATAGAGCATTACATGTTTTGGGAGAAGAGTCTAGCACCGAGCGGGCTAAGGGTCGATAACCCTATGCCTCAAAACTATGCGCTAACGTAGGTTTATTCTATTAAATTGCTGGGACCTCCCTTGTGAGCTATCCCCAGCCCCGTTGGCCCTTTAAGATTGACATCGATATCATGGTAGCGTCCCTAGCCCTGGCAAGGTTTTGGACGGCTCTGCTCACTTGAGTGTAATAGTCGGGACCACGTAAGCTCTATCATAATGTGTCGGTTAAGTGATGAATCTCCCATTGTCTATATCATTGAATTTACATATCCATTACTCATGATGATTATCTTATGCATGCATGTTGGGAAAGTAAGATTTAACTCATTGTTCAGCTTTTGATATAAATGTTATGATTTAGCTTTGAGTCATTCGAGTCAGCCATGATATTCTAAATCCATGCATGAGCACGTTATGATAAAGTTCGATTTCATAATTTATGCATGTGTTCTTCTACTTACTCTCGAATTTTATTATATATATGCATGACTGGAATTAGCTGATTTTATTATTAAAGCGGTTTTACTTTCCTTGCGTACTCGATACATTCCACGTACTAACCGCATACCTTCTATGCTTCATCATTTCATGATGCAGGATTGGGTTCTCAGGTTCAGCCCCGTTTGTAGCCACCTATCGGAGTTAACATTTGTTTCTTGGTGAGTCCTCATCCTTCGAGGACTAGACTTTCAGTTATTTTGAGCATACTTTCAATTTCAGTATTTCTGAGCTAGTTGGGGGTGTTGTCCCATCAGTTCGTCCAAATTAGAGGCTATTCAGACTTAGACATATATTTAGCTCAGATATTTGTTATGTTTTTATGCTAAGTTAGACTACGCTGAGTTATATTTATGTTTCCTTCATGTTTATTGAATGAGATAGTGAATGCTTATTCCATGGGTTGACTTGGGTCTCTCGGGTTTCCTTGTCCCGTGTCTACGATTCGGGTCCCTTTCGGGTCGTGACAAACTTGGTATCAGAGCCATAGGTTTGAAGTGTCCTAGGGAGTCTGAAAGCCGCGTTAAGTAGAGTCTTTTTCATGGGCGTGAAGCGCGCCACACTTATGACGAAGAAGCTACTGAACATTTTAGGAAATGTTCCCATTTTTTATGATATAGGTCGTGCGATGAAGAGTCTTTCTAGCCCTCTAATTCGTGCTATTCGCGATTGCAGAGTCATGGCTCCTCGAAGGATGAATGGAAGCAGAAATGGAGATGGTGAAGGCCACGAGAATGGCATGGGTCATGGGCATTCGCAAGTCCCACCAGTTTAGGATCCTCAAGCACCAGAGCCAGCTCCTCACACTAAGTTCCGGGCCACTATCCAGATGCTTGCGTAGGCCTTGACCACTCAGGTCAATTAACAGGCTGTTGCGCATGTTCCGCAGAATGGTAATGCAGCGGCGACTCGAGTCAGGGACTTCTTGAGGATGAACCCCCCAGAGTTTCTAGGGTCCAAGGTAGATGAGGACCCACATGATTTCGTTGATGAGATCGTCAAGATCACCTAGGTTATCGGGGTGAGTAGTGTTGAGTGCGTAGGGTTGGCCTCCTACTAGTTGAAAGGGGTTGCGCTTATCTGGTTCCATCAATGGAAGGATAGCAGGTTCGCCGGAGCAGGTCCGGTCACTTGGGAGGAGTTTCAGGTTGCATTCCTTGATCGGTTCTTTCCTTGGGAGATGACGGAGCTAAAGGCAGCTGAGTTCGTAAATCTGAAGCAAGGGAGGATGACAGTACTAGAGTATTCCCTTGAGTTCACTCGCTTGTCGAAGTACACTTCTGAGTTAGTGGCTGACCAGAGGGCGTGAATGAGCAGGCGTGCATGGGATAGCAGGTTACTTGGATAAGGAATGTAGGATTGCTATGCTCCATCAGGATATAGATTTCCCTCGGATAGTGTTGTACGCCCAGCATATGGAGGCGGCAAATTCGAGAGAGAGAGGCCAAGAGGGCCAGGACTGAGGGCCACAGATTCTCCCAATAGGGGTCCAACGGTGGGCACCGTCAGCAGACCCACCAGAGATCCTCCGCCCCAGCTTCATCAGCCTTGAGTGTGCCATCTCGTCCTGGCATGATCAGAGAGGACGAGCATCAGGATCGAGGGTTCAGAGCAGCAAGCCCGTAGATTCAGGTGTTCCAGCCTATCGTAGATGTGGCCGAGGGCATACAGGCTAGTGCTTGGAAGGTTCGGGTGCATGTTTCGGGTGAGGGAAAATCGACACATGCTTAGAGATTGTCCAGCGGCTAGACAGGATCAGGTTGGGGGCCGTGGCCCAACTTCTAGTTCAGAAGCCGTACCCCCTCGCTCATCACATCAGGGGGCATCTACCAGTGTAGCTGGCGGTCAGCGCCAGAACAGATTCTATGCCCTAGTATCCCTTTAGGAGCAGGAGGTCTCCCCCCGACGTGGTCACTGGTATGTTACGAGTCTTCCATGTTGATGTTTATGAATTGTTATATCCAGGGGCCACCTTGTCCTTTGTGACACCTTATGTAGCTATTACCTTCGGAGTCATTCTGATGTCTTGTCAGAATCCTTCTCAGTTTCTACTCCAGTAGGTAACTCAGTTATAGCTAGACGGGTGTATAGAGATTGCCTGGTCTTGGTTCTCCATAAGGTCACCTCAGCAGATCTGATAGAGTTATCCATGACCGATTTCAATGTTATTCTCGGTATGGATTGGTTGTACGCTTGTTATGCTTCCATTAATTGAAGGACCTGGTCAGTAGAGTTCAGATTCTCGGGTGAGCCAGTCTTAGAATGGAAGAGTAGTTCAGTTGTGCCGGTAGGTCACTTCGTTTCCTACCTCAAGGCCAGGAAGATGATTTCTAAGGGTTGCATGTATCATCTAGTTAGGGTTAAGGATGTGGAGTCCGAAAACCCAACCATCCAGTTAGTTCCAGTAGTACGTGAGTATCTAGAGGTCTTTTTTGATGATTTTCCAGGTATTCCTCCCGAGCGGGAGATTGATTTCGGATTGATCTCCTTCCCGATACGTAGCCTATATCTATTCCACCCTACAGGATGGCTCCATCCAAGCTAAAGGAGTTGAAGGATCAGTTAAAGGATTTACTAGATAAGGGTTTCATTAGATCGAGCCAGTCTCCATGGGGCGCACCGGTATTATTTGTTCGGAAAAAAGATGGGTCCCTTTGTATGTGCATTGATTATCGACAGTTGAACAAAGTCACTGTTAAGAACAGGTATCCCTTACCCAGAGTTGATGACTTGTTCAATCAGCTTCAGGGTGCTAAGTGTTTCTTGAAGATAGACCTCAGATTTGAAAATAACTAGGGTAAGTGTTCCCCATGGGTTCATAACTACTTTGGGTATAAACACGTGATCAATCCCAATGCTTACTAGTAGAACTGATAACTAGGGTTCATTCAAATGACTGGTTCATCCCTATTGGATAAATATGCTCAATCACCAAGTTAGGTCTCATGAGCAATTTCTTACTAACCATTATCAATATGTTTCAAATTTAACTATCTTGTGACCACAACTCATGTTAATACAATGATCACAAAGACCAAGGATTTGTTGTAATTCTCTTTTCCTAATCTCTACTTCTCTAGGTTCAAGCAAGTAAAGAATTCGGGCAAGTCCTAACGTTGTACCCCAGTTAGAAACATTTAAAGATAAAGAAAATACAATACAAACATTTAACATTGGTTGTGAATCACTTTTGTGTAACCCTAGTTCGTTAATCCACCATGGTTCCCACAACCCTAGTTGTGGAGGTTTTAGCCTCTCATGATTGTAAGATTATAATTAGCATTCATAGGCAAACACATAGTTAAATACTTACAACAATAATTGGAAGAAAACCTACTTTGAATATCAATTAACAATCTCAAGAACAATTAATGAAATCAAGTGTTGATTCCAAGAATTGCTCTCTAAAACTTGATAAAAATTCACAAATATTACATTTCACACATCTCTAATACTTCATTTCTAGCTTCCCCTACTAAAATAAAACATAAAAGGTATTTATACTGAAATTAGAAACCTTTTCTAAGCTAATAGGGAATTTTCCATAACTGGGGCCGGCTTGTGTCATGACTGATCCTACAACCCGTAACAGAATTGTACGGGTCATACCTGCCTCTCGTACATCCTTGGCGATTGCAGATTTGTCTAAGTGTTGGCAGCTGGTATGACTCATGCCATGGTCCTACGATTCATACAATGCATCCGTGACTTGGCCTTGAGAACTATAACATCTTCTGATGTTTTCCACAAGTGTTGTGGTACGCCTCGTACCTTCCTCCTACGGCTTGTACTACTTGTTGTATTTGATGTTCTTCCAAGTCTTGAAGAATCACTTGAAGTTTACCACGGATCATGGTATGGGTCATACATGGTTGCTACGATCCATATCTTCCACCCATACCAAGAGACTTCCTTGTGGAAATTTCTCTAAAGATTTTCACGACTCCAGTTACGGCTCGTAACATCTTGGTACGACTCGTACTGAGAGTCGTAATTTGCCTTCCTCTTATTTCAGCCTTCTGACTTTCACCATGATTCGCAGTACGACTCGTACAATCAATGTACGGCTCGTACTGAGTCTTGTACTCGGCTAATTTTTTGCACTTTTATGCCTTTTTTGCACATTTTTGCTCCAATAACTATTTTCCCTAAAAACAAAGTAAAAGTACCTCATATCCATATAAACATACTTAAGTCCATGCTGTTTTCTTAGTTTTAAGTTTGAAACAAACTGACATAACAATACTGAAAGATAGATGTCCTTGGAGGATGAGGACTCACCCAAGGCAAGGTCTGAGCTGGAACGAGAGCAGAACTATCGGTGCATCTGAGTCTGATCACTAGGACCTGTATCATAAAACGATACAACATAGAGTATGCGGTCAGCGCTTGGAATGTACTAAGTATGCAAGGTAAGTAAAACAGGCCGAGTAAGTATAAACTAAAATCATGCATAATATAAATCATATCATCATAAGATTTTGATAGTAAGGACTGCATAGTGATATTTGAAAACATGAATAGATATAAACTGGATCTCATAACTGAATCGAATGACCCGAAGCTGAAACTGAGATTCATAAGTAAAAACTGATAACCTAATCATTTGGTCGAACCTTCTAGAAACATAATATCATGACTGATAAACATACATAAGTGATATCATGAAGAACAATGGGAGACTCTTCATATAACTGGCACTATCGAAATAGAGCTTACGTGATCCTAACTATTACACTCAAGTGGGTAGAGCCGTCTAAAGCCTTGCTAGGGCTAAGGGCGCTATCATGATATCGATATCAAGCTGAAGGCCCATCCGGGGTAGAGAAAACTCACAAGGGAGGTCCCAAAGTAAAAGGTGAAATCCTACATTGGCATGTAGTTCTGAGACCCGGGGATTTAATGAACCCCTAGCCTACTCGGTGCTAGATACTGCTCCCAAAACATGTAAGGTGCTCTCCATTGTTTTTAAACTAAGCTGAAAACATCATTTTTCAACAAAGCTGATAATGTAATTACTTGCATACTCAAATTTGAATACGGGGGTCTTGGATCCAAACATGCCATAAGCAGAATATGAGAGTAGCGACTCCGAAATCGTATGGTAAGATGATTTATAGAATTGAACTGAATCATAAAAACATACTAAATCTGAGTGGGATTACCCAAAATATGAAAATCATGCATACTTGAAATATACCTCACTAGTCAAAATCATAGATTCATAAATGGGTAATTTATAAACATACATGCTAGATACTTCATCATACTTGAAATCATCAATCATAGATTAACTTTTTCATAAACTTGCATAATTGGGTAAAATCTTCTAAAATTTGAAAACAAAAATTTGTAATCAATTGATACATAAAATTTTCCCATGAATCTTAAAACATTCTTTGAAACATGAAGGGAATTTATCCATAAACAAATCATAGAGAATTTCGTGAAATTGGACTAAAACACCACAGGATCATCAACTTGAATTAAGACTTGAATTCATGAGATTGAGAAGAATTATGAGCATGAGATTGAAAGGAACCCTCATTCATAGCCTCACATACCTGGGTAAACTGATTCTCAACTTGACTTTAAAAGCCTAAGAGATTTGGAGGAGAATTGGAGGATTCTAAGCTTGATATCTGAAGGACTAACTGGTCTGGACCAATTCTTTACAGCTTCTATCTTTTGAGAGTCCATCTTCACACCCTCACTTGACACCATGTGGCCCAAAAATGCTACTAAGACCAACCAAAACTCACTCTTGCTGAATTTAGCAAACAACTTATCACGACCTGAGTCTGCACCCTAGACGCAACACGGTACTTGGTGCCATAAGTGACCCCAACCTAACCCATGGTCTAACATCACACTAGTAAACTAAGTAAGAATAAGCAGAAGCTGTATAGAAATAATTATCCAAGTAATACTATTTTGAAAAGAGTAAACATCACTAAAAAGAATACTGAGCACTATGTCTAAAAGCCATCTACTAACTAGTGAGTTGCTGGGACAAGCCCCAACTAACTCTAAAGTCTGACTAAATAAGAACTTAGTGAAAAGAAATCATCGTCCTCGGAAAATGAGGACTCACCAATAGGGTTGCTGCTGGAATCATTGGGAGGAACTATTGACGATGCTGAGACTGAAAACCTACACTTGTATCATAATACGATATAACATAGAAAGTATGCATCAATACTTTAAATGTATTGAGTAAGTGAGATATACAATAAAATTGAAAATAAGTAACTGAACTGAAATAACATGAAATGAACAACTGATACTGAGTGTTGATAGAAGCCTAGCTATAATTGTAACAAGGTCAATCTAGACCATGAATGAAAGTTATAAAAATGTCTTGAATCTGAGTGACTGAACTGAGCTAAGTTGAGACTGAGCTAAACTAAACTGTACTGACAAGTGGGAGAGTCTATAACCGATATATAACCAAGTAAGCTAGATGTGGAGTCTGATGTATACACCATATCAATGAGAGTCCACTGTACCTTGCCAGGGTATAGTGGCTGAGCTGGGTGATCACAAGTATGAGGTCCATTCGGGCTAAAACCTATGGTGACGACGTAGTTCTGGGAACTTGGGTGCGCTGAACCCCGGCCCTCGGTGCTAAGTCCTACTCCCACTGGATAGTCCTAACTTGACTACAAAACAGATAGCTCGAAATTGATGTCCTAGACCAAGTCAAGAATACTTATTGGAAGTAACTTAAGAGTTTGTAGGACCTTATAACTGAAAGCTGGTATTCTAAGATTGGCCAGAGCTACTTATCTAGAAGCATCGTAACCGTCTAAGAATAATCTAATAACTGGAACTAGGGAGTATTACTGAACTTAACTCCTCAAGAACTGACTATTGTCGAACTGATCTGATGACTTACTGAATGATACTGAAAAGGCTAATTGCTGACTGAGACTGAACTGACATGCAAACTGACTGTGAACTCACATGATGGTAACAACATGGAAATTCATGAATTAATAGGGTCAAGCAATATTTATATCTAGAAAATTATGCAAGACCTAGTTTACTGCATTCATAGAACTAGGGCTAAAACCATATTTTTCATGAAGGGAATAATAAGGTCTGGCCAATAAGGTTAGTAGGGGGATTTTTGACAACACTCAGATACAATGACCCATTGGTCCAACCAATGAGTCATTGTGTCATCCGTTAGTAGGGGGTCTGAGTGTTGTCATAAATTTTAGCCAGACTTTATTGGCGAATAAGGTTAGTAGGAGGTCTGAGTGTTAGTAGGGGATTTTTGACAACACTCAGACCCCCTACTAACGGATGACACAATGACTCATTGGTTAGACCAATGGGTCATTGTATCTGCTCGTCGTCACCACTAGAAAGCTGAGGGATTTCTGGACATATCGTCATGGATGGAAAAAATAACTCATTATGTGATATGATGGGTTGTTGTTTCCACTCGTTGTCATTGGAAGAGGTTTTGACAACACTTTGGAGTTCCAAATAACGACTCACACCACGAGCCATTACACTAGACAATGACTCGTCGTCTGGCTCATGGGTTCCTGGGAAAGGTCTATCAGGTTTCTGAGTTCGGGATACAACGACTGACAGGATGACTTATTACTTCCTCTGAGGGGTAATCCCATGTATTGTTGGTTCATGGAGGCAACCAAAAAGGCTGATCACGACCCAGACAATGGGTCGTTACTACTGACAATGACTCGTTGTCTCGGTCGTTCTTAGATACAAATTTTCTGCTTCTTCCTGCTGAGTTTGAGTTTGATCTAGAAAAATTTAGGGGTGTTACAATATCTCTCTCTTGGGATCATTCGTCCTCATATGAAGGCTAAATTGCTGGAAAACTGGAAACAGAGCTGCAATTCACAAACTGAAACTATAAACTGATTTCTGAAGGAGTGACTGACTCTGAACTGGAATAGGCATACTAACTGAGTTGACACAAGAGTGCACATTGAAAACATGATTTGAGCTGATGAGTATGGAACTAAATAGAGTACTAAGGAGGGATTTAATACTTGAAACTAAAACTGAACTGGAAGGGAATAAATGGGGATATTTAGCCCTCATATCTGCTTTTGCTTCCCATGTGGCCCCCTCAACTAGCGGGTTCCTCCACAAGACTTTTGTTGAAGAGACCTCCTTATTTCTCAGCTTACGAACCTGATGGTCTAGGATCTGAACTGAGACTTCTTCGTAAGATAGACTATCCTTCACTTCCACACTGTCTAGTGGTACAACTAAGGTTGAATCATCGATGCACTTCTTCAATAGTGACACATAGAAGACTGGGTGCATAGATGCTAACTCTGAAGGTAATTCTAACTCATAGGACACATTGCCAATTCACCTCAGAATCCTGTAGGGTCCTACATACCTCTGACTGAGTTTTTCTTTCTTTCAAAACCTCATCACCCTTTTCATAGGTGAAATTTTCAGATACTAGTTCTCTTCTCCTCATATCTGCATATGATTTCTGGCGACTCTGAGCTATTTTCAACCTTTCTCTGATAAGATGCACTTTTTGCATAGACTCATGACCTGAATCTGACCCTATCAACGTGGCTTCGCCAACCTCAAACCATCCTATAGGAGATCTACAAATCTTACCATATAATGCCTCAAACAGATCCATCTGAATACTGGAGTGGTAGCTATTGTTGTATGCAAACTCGATAAGAGGTAGGTGATCATCCCAACTGCCCTTGAAGTCGATCACACAAGCTCTCAACATGTATTCTAAGGTCTGAATAGTCCGCTCAGCTTGTCCATCTATCTAGGTGAAAAGTTGTGCTGAGCTTGACCTGAGTACCAAGTCCTTTCTAAAATGACTTCCAGAAATGCGAGGTGAACTGAGTACCTCTATCTGAAATGATGGACAAGGGAACCCCATGCAGTATGACTAACTCCCAGATGTACAGCCTAGCATAATCCTTAACTGGTCTGTAGTTTTAATTGGGAGGAAATGTGTTGACTTGGTCATCCAATCAACTATCACCCAAATTGAATCATGTTGCTGATGAGTACGAAGTAGACCTGTAATGAAGTCCATATTCAATTCTTCCCACTTCCATATGAGTATGCTGATATCCTAAGTCATACCCCCAGATCTCTAATGTTTAACTTTAACTTGCTAGCAGTTTGGGCACTTAGCCACAAATTCTGCAATATCCCTCTTCATGCTGTTGCACTAGTAGATTTTCCGTAGGTCACTATACATCTTAGTGGTACCTAGGTGGATAGAATATATGGAACTGTGTGCTTTTGCCAGTATTCACTGCCTCAAGTTGTCTATTTATGGAACACATAGTCTGCCCTAGTAGTGAAATACACCATCTCCCCCTTTGGAGAAGGCCTCCACCTCCTTTCTTAACATTGCTTCTTGCAGCTTGAGCAGCACAGGGTTTTCATCCTGCTTTGACTTAACCTCAACAACTAATGAAGACTCTGACCCACTTTGAAGTATTAATTCGCCCTCCGCTGAATCCACCAACTGCATTCCGCTCGAGCTAACCTGTGAATATCTTTTGCCAGCTTTTTTCTACCCTCTTCAACATGAGAAACGCTCCCCATGGACATCCTGCTTAAGGCATCTACCACCATATTTGCTTTTCTCGGGTGGTATAGCACACTCATGTCATAATCTTTAAATAACTCCAGCCACCTTCTCCGACGAAGGTTCAAATCCTTATAACAAAACACATATTGAAGGCTGTTATGGTCGGTGAAAACATCCATGTGAACCCCATAAAGGTAATGACTCCATATTTTCAAAGAAATCACTACTGCTGCCAATTCAAGATCATGAGTCAGATAGTTCTTCTTATGAACTTTGAGATTTCTGAAGGCATAAGCTATCACCTTACCCCACGCATCAGAACGCAACCAAGGCCAACTCGGGAAGCATCACACTAGACTATAAACCCATTTGCTCATTCTATTAAGGTCAAAATTGGGGCTGTAGTGAGTCGAGTCTTCAACTTGGAAACTTTTCTCACATGCATCTGACCACTGAAACTTTACCTTTTCTGAGTTAGTTTAGTCAGAGGAGATGCGATAGAAGAAAACCCTTCTACAAACCATCGATAATATCCATAAACCCAAGAAACTTCTAATATCTGTTGCGGAAGTGGGTCTTGGCTAGTCTTTCACCGCTGCTATCTTTTGAGGATCTACCTGAACACCCTCACCTGAGACCACATGAACGAGGAAGGCTACTGACTTCATCCAAAATTCACACTTACTGAATTTAGAGACCAACTGACGGTCTCTGAGAGTTTGCAACACTATCCCATGGTTAGTATGATCCTCCTCATTTCTGGAGTACACCGAAATGTCGTTTATCAAAACAATGACGAATATGTCCAGGTATGGCTTAAACACCCTGTTCATTAGGCCCATAAAAGTTGAAAGAGAATAGTCCAAAGGACATAATCAAAAATTAATAGTGAGCATAATGAGTTTTGAAGGCTGTTTTCGATATGTCACAATCCCTGACCCTAAGCTGATGATATCCCGATCTAAGATCTACCTTGGAAAAATAACTAGCTCCTTGAAGTGGGTCAAACAAGTCATCAATCCTGGGTAGGGGATACATGTTCTTGATTATAACTTTGTTCAGTTGACGGTATTCAATGCACATTTTGAGGGTACCGTCTTTCTTTTGTACGAACAATACCAGAGCGCCCCATGGAGAAATATTAGGCTTGATGAAACCCTTCTTCAAGAAGGTATTTCAACTATTCCTTAAACTCCTTAAGCTCAGTTGGAGACATTATGTATGGAGGAATAGAGATGGGCTGAGTGTTTGAGTCTATGCTAAAGTCTATTTCCCGCTCGGAAGGGACTCCGGGAAACAAGTCAGGGAATTCGCTGACAACTAGAACTGACTGAATCATTAGGGTCTCAGAGCTAGAATATTTGACTTGAACTAGGTGATAGATGCACCCTTTCAAAATCATATTCTTTCCCTTAATATAGGAAATAAATCAACCCTTAGGTGCTGAAACATTACCCATCCATTCTAAGACTGGCTCATTGGGAAATTGAAACCTGACGACTCTAGTTCTAAATTCGACTGAGGTATAATCGAAATGTAACCAATCTATGCCAAGAATAAGGTCAAAATCGACCATGTCTAGCTCTACTAGATCAGCTGGAATAACTTTACTCAGCACTGAGACTAGGCAGTTTCTATATACCCGGCTGGCTCTAACTAACTCACCAACTAGGGTAGAGATTGTGAACGGTTCTAAGAGGACTTCTGGGCTAATATCGAACTAAATGGTTATGTAAGGATTCATGAATGATAGTGTGGCTCCTGGATCTAGTAGGTCATATGCATCTAGATGGAAAAGACATAACATACCTGTGACCACATCAAATGAGCTCTCCTGATCTTGATGAGAGGATAAAGCATAAAAACGATTTTGGCACTAACAGCCATTCGTACCTGAAGTAGTACCTTGGTGAGCTGGACGACCTTCTAGGGCTGCTAAAGTAGTAGACTAAGTTTTCCCCTGTCTTGCTGATGGACACCCCTTTAGCTTGTGACCTAATTGCCCACATCTGAAACAACCCTCCTTGCCCATGCGGCACTCCCTCAGATGGTTCTTTCCACATTTAGGACAAGCTGGGTAGCGGTTGCTGGAAATGTGACTTTGGGAATTGGAACTTGATATTCCACCCCTTCGATCCTTGCGGGATCGAAAATAAGGAGCACTGGATGATGTGGGAGCTGGAGGTCTCTACTGCTACTTCTGTGGGCGACTACTGCCGTGGGACCTCTATTGGCCATAATCAGACTAGCCTGTTCTAGCCTGCTTGTTCCCTTGCTCAATATCCTTCAACTTCTCCACCTCAATCTACTGTGCATGAATGATGAGGCTAGTGAGGTCGATGTCCTTGATGAGCATTGTAGTTCTGCACTCCTTAAGTACCAAATTTGACACTCCATTGATGAATTTGAGCATGCAAGCTCTTAGCTCAAAAACCATCTCTGGAGCATACCTCAACAACTGAGTGAACTCCAACACATACTCTTTCACTATTCCATTACCCTGCTTCAATGTCACGCCCCGAGTTTACACTCTAGACGGAACACGGTACTTGAAGTCACAAGTGACCCTAAGTAAACCTATGGTCTATCATACACTGGCATTCTGAGTAATATAAAAATACATACAGCGGTAGTTTAAAGCAAAAATATAAATACTTGAAAGAAATAAAGCTAGTTCATAGTATTTGAAAAATGTTAGAACCACACTATAAGTTTGAAATACCAATCTGAGTCTGAAAGCCACTATGACTGATGAGTTATTGGAACAAGCCCCCAGCTAACTCCAAATCAAAATAGAAGAAATGAAAGTATAACTGAAATAATAAATCTCCGTACTCGAAGGATGAGGATTCAACAACTAGTAAGGCTGAGGTCTTCAATGAGCGATCGACTAATGAAGCTGAGACTAAGATCCTGTAGCTGTATCATAAAATGATACAACATAAAAGTATGCGTCAGTACTTTGAATGTACCGAGTAAGTGAACGGAACATAACACAATAGAATAAATAAAAGAAAATATTGTACTAAAAATACATGCAATGACCAAATAAAACTACTGAACTGAATAACTGAAATAACTGAGATGGTCTGATAGACCCTGTCTGATGGTCAAAGCATCTTCTAAGTCTAGATTATTGTTATTAATTGAATTGAACTGAAACTGTACTATACTGACTGGTGGGAGAGTCTATAACCGACATATAACCATGTGAGCTAGACGTGGAGTCTAATGTATACACCCCATCGGTAGGACCCAATATACCTTGCCAGGGTATAAAGGCATGAACTGGGTGATCACAAAAGTCTGGGGCCAATCAGGCCAATAAATACTGTAACCTACACTGGCAACGTAGTTTTGGGAACCAGGATGCGCTGGAACCCCGGTTCCCTCGGTGCTAAGTTCTACTCCCACTGGATAGTCCTAAACTAAATACTAAGCTGGTAGCTTGAAAATGGGGCCAAAGACTAGTCAGGTGTACATATCTGGAAGCACCCTGGGAGTCTTATCGGACCAGATTTTGAAACTGGGTTCTAATACTGGTCAGAGATGCTTATCAAGAAGCGTCGTAACAATCTAAAGAACAATCTAAAATATGAAACTGGGGTTATCTAAAGTGTCATGACTGCCTAGTGGACTAATAAACTGAATTCTGAATTTGATTATGATAATTGGGAGGTACTACTAACACCTCAGGAAATTCTATAGTCAAACTGATCAACTGACATTTTCTAATGCACACTGAGAATTTTAACATTTATTACTAAAACTGAATTGACAATATTCTAATTGAAATTCAATGGACTAATACTATGGGAGTTCCCAACACTGATAAAATCAAGCTAAGGTTCGAGATTCCAGTACAATTGCAAATTCAAGATTTTTCTAACTCAAGAATAGGGATAAATTTCACTTCACAAGATTTAACATCATTTTGATCACAAACTAATGGAAAATCTCCAATATCAACATGGTATAATATTTCCACATGATTTAGATGAATTATGACTAACAATTTCTTAACATTCAGTAATTTCAGGGCTACAACTGATAGAGAAAAATAGGAAGGAATTTGGAGACACAAGGGAAGAACTATTACCTTGTTTAATTCCCACATACTTGATAAAGAAATCCGATAAAATTTCTTGAGAATCTGAGGAGATGTAAAATGCCCTAGTTCTTGCTCTAAGAGTTCCTGAGAGAATTCTACGATTTATTTTCTGAAGGTCTGAGTGGGGAATGAGGAAATAAACTGTTTAACCCCACTAATAAGTCTGAAAATATGTTTAAAATGAAGTTTAAATTTTAGGAGGGTAGGAATTTAATGAAATACTCTTGAAAACTCACAGGGAAAAACTGCTTTTCAGTCCTCACGGGTGACCTAATGGGTCGTCTTCAGTGACCACGACTCGTGGTCACACTCGTGAGGTGCACTGCCTGTAATACACTGCTCATCACCACGACGGACGAGTCGTGGTTGGTGACCATGAATCATGGTCACCTCTCGTGGACCATACTTCCCCAAAAATTCTAGGAGTCCCCACGGGTGACACCATGACTCGTGGTGTCACAAGTGAGTCGTGGTGAGGACCCGTTGGGTACACTGCCTAACATTTTCTAGCCTTACATATATCCTATAACACGGGTCATACCATGACTCGTGGTGTTGACCACGACTTGTGGTCACCCCCGTGGTCACCATTTTCTCCAAATTTCAAATTAAACTCTCAGGCCTCACCATGAGTCACTTAACGACACGTGGTCACTCCCCACGGGTCACAGAACGACTCATTCTGTGACCTGGTGAAAATTTTTGTCTAGTTTTATTTGATTTTAGTCCCGGGTCTAGTCTTTGAGTTTTCAAGGAATTATAATATCTCCCCCTTGGGAACGTTCGTCCTCCAATGTTGGAAAACACACAGGATAACAGAGATTGGCAATATTTACACCCAAATACTGATCATGAGAGCTGAAAACTAGCGGAATGACTATCCCTGAACTGAATCACAAGTCTGAACTGAATTCACTAATCATGCACATGTTCGTTTACATGCAAGAAATTGAAACATACGAACTGAAAGCAGTTTTAGGAAGGGAGTTGATACCTTGAGCTGAAACTGAGTCGGAAGGAAATAAATTGGGGTATTTGGCCATCATATCCTCTTCCACCTCTCAAGTAGCTCCCTCAACATGCTGATTTCTCCATAAAACCTTGAGTGAAGCTACCTCCTTATTCTTCAGCTTATGAACCTGACGGTCAAGGATCTGGACTGGGACCTCCTCGTATGAGAGACTATCTTTCACTGCCACACTGTCCAATGGCACAATTGATGTTGGATCACCAATGCACTTCTTCAGTAGTGACACATGAAATATTGGGTGCATAGCAACCAACTCTAAAGGTAATTCCAGCTCATAGGCTACTTTGCCAATCACCTCAGAATTCTGTAGGGTCACACATATCTCGGACTGAGCTTTCCCTTCTTCCTAAACCTCATCACCCCTTTCATGGGTGAAATTTTCAAATAAACCCAGTCATCCACAGCGAACTCCAATTCTCTTCTCCTCACATCAGCATAAGATTTTTGATGGCTCTGAGCTATTTTCAGTCTTTCTCTGATGTGCTGTACCTTCTTCATAGCTTCATGAACTGAGTCTGGCCCGATTATTGTAGATTCACTAACCTCAAACTATCCAATAGGAGACTTGCACCTTCTACCATATAATGCCTCAAACGGGGCTATCTAGATGCTGGAGTGATAACTATTGTTGTATGCAAACTCGATAAGAGGCAAGTGGTCATCCCAACTGCCCTTGAAATTGATCGCGCATGCTCTCAACATATCTTCTAGGGTCTGAATAGTCCGCTCAGTTTTCCTATCTGTCTGCGGGTGAAAAGCCGTGCTGAGCTTGACCTGGGTACCAAGTCCCTTTTGAAAAGACTTCCAGAAACGTGAGGTGAACTAGGTACCTCTATTTGAGATGATGGATAATGGCACCCCATGAAGTCTGACCAATTCTCGGATATAACGCCTAGCATAGTCCTCAGCTGAATCTGTAGTTTTAACTAGGAGGAAATGTGCTGACTTAGTCATCCGGTCCACTACCACCCAGATGGAATCAAGTTGCTGATGAGTTCGAGGTAGACCCGTAATAAAGTCCATATTTACTTCTTCCCACTTCCACATGGGTATGCTGATATCCTGGGTCATACCTCCCGGTCTTTGGTGCTCTACCTTGACTTGTTGGTAGTTTGGGCACTTAGCTATGAATTCAGCGATGTCTCTCTTCATGCCATTCCACCATTAAATATCCAAAAAATTGTGGTACATTTTAGTAGAACCAGGGTGGATGGAGTACCTCGAACTGTGTGCTTCAGCCAATATCTACTATCTTAAATCACCGACGTCTAGTACGCACAATCTGCCCTGGTAACAGAGCACACCATCTCCCTCTTTGGAGAAAGTTTCAACCTCTTTCATGAGAACCGCTTCTTTAAGTCTAAGTAAAATGGGATATTCACCTTTTTTGTACTTAACTTCAACAACTAAAGAGGAATTTGATCCGCTTTGCATCACCACTCCACCCTCAGCTGAGTCAACCAACTGCACCCCTAACCGAGCTAGTTTGTGAATATCCTTCGCCAATTCCTTTTTTCCTTCCTCAATATGAGCCACGCTACCCATAGACACTCTGCTTAGGGCATCAACCACCACATTGGCTTTGCCCGGGTGATATAGCACACTCATGTAATAAACCTTTAGGAGCTCTAACCACCTTATCTGACAAAGATTTAGGTCCTTCTGACTGAATACATACTGAAGGCTCTTGTGATCGATGAAAACATCAATGTGAGCCCCGTACAGGTAATGTCTCCATATTTTAAACGCAAACAATACCGCTGCCAACTCCAAGTCATGAGTTGGATAATTTTTCTCATGAACCTTGAGCTACCTGGAGGCGTAGGATATCACTTTGCCTCGCTGCATCAGAACGCAACCGAGTCCAACTCTGGAAGCGTCGAAATATACAACAAATTCATCTGATCCTTCCGGTAGAGTCAACACTGGAGCGGTAGTGAGTCGAGTTTTTAGCTCCCGGAAACTCTTCTCACATGCATCTGACCACTGGAATTTCACCTTTTTCTGAGTCAGCCTAGTCAGTGGAGATGCTATAGAAGAAAAGCCTTCTACAAAGCGTCGGTAATAACCGGCCAAATCCAAGAAACTTCTGATTTTAGTTGGAGAGGTAGGTCTGGGATAGTCTTTCACTACTGCTATATTTTGAGGATCAACCTGAATACCCTCACCTGAGACCACATGACCTAGGAAAGTCACGGATTTCAACCAGAATTCGCACTTGCTGAACTTGGCAAACAACTAGCGGTCTCTGAGTGTCTGAAGCACTATCCTAAGATGATTAGCATACTTTTCCTCATTTCTGGAGTATACCAGAATGTCGTCGATAAATACAATGACGAACATATCTAGATACTGCTTGAAGACTCTATTCATCAGGTCCATAAAGGCTGTAGAGGAATTAGTTAGTCTGAAAGACATAACCACAATCTCGAAGTGACCATACCGAGTCTTGAAAGCTATTTTTGGTATGTCACACTCTCTGACTCTTAGCTGGTGATACCCCGACTTGAGATCTATTTTGGAGAAACAGCTGGCCCCTTGAAGCTGGTCGAACAGGCCATCAATTTTGGGTAGAGGATACCTGTTCTTGACTATGACCTTGTTCAACTGACAGTAATCAATGCACATTCTGAGGGTACCATCTTTCTTTCGCATGAAAAACACTGGAGCACCTCAGGCAGAGATGCCGGGTCAGATAAAACCCTTATCAAGAAGATCTTTTAGCTGCTCCTTCAACTCCTTAAGTTCAGTCGGAGCCATTCTATAAGGAGGGATGGAGATGGGTTGAGTATATGGAATAAGGTCTATGCCGAAGTCAATTTCTCGTTTAAGAGGAACTTCGGGAAGATCTTCGGGGAACAGATTTTGAAACTCACTGACAACTGGGACTGACTAGATAGTTGGGGTCTCAGAGCCGAAATCCTTGACCCGAACTAGATGATAAATACATCCCTTAGAAATAAGCTTCCTAGCCTTGAGGTAGGAAATAAACCTACCCTTAGGCGCTGAACTACTACCCGACCATTCTAGAGTTGGCTTATTAGGGAACTGAAACTCGATGACCCTAGTTTTGCATTCGACTGAGGCATAACTGGAGTGTAAAAAATCCATGCCAAGATGAGGTCGAAGTTGACCATGTTAAACTCTACAAGGTCAACCGGAATGACTTTATTTCAGAATGAGATTGGACAGTTTCTATACACCCGGCTGGCTCTAACTAACTCGCCAACTGGGGTGGAGACTGAAAATAGTTCTGAGAGGACTTCTGGACTGATATCGAACTAAACTACTATGTAGGGAGCCACAAATGATAGTGTGGCCCCTGGATCAAGCAGGGAATATACATCTAGATGGAAAAGATGTAATATACCCGTGACCACATCCGATGAGTTCTCCTGATCCTGACGAGATGATAATGCATAAAAATGATTTTAGCATTGATCGCCCTCCAAACATGATATGTTAGCTTGCTGAGTTGGTCGGCCTGCTGGAGCTGCTGAGGTAGTGGATTGTGATCTCCCCCATCCCGTTGACGGGCATTCCTTAAGTCGATGCGCAAGCTGTCCGCAACCAAAACAACTCTCTCAACCCTGAAGACACTCTCCTGGGAGGTTCTTTCCGCACTTGAGGCAAGCTGGATACCTATTCTTGGCACTGTAACTCTGAGATTGAGAGCCAGATGATCCACCCCTCCAATGTTGGAAGGACCAAAAGGTAGGGAGCTGGCTGAGCTTGGTGTTGGGGCCCTCTACTACTGTTGTGGATGGCTGCTACCGCCAGACCTCTAGTGGCCATAGTCTGATTGGCCAACCTTTGCCCGCTTATTCTTTCTCTCCATGTCCCTTAGTTTTTTGGCCTCAATCTGCTGGGCATAGACAATCAGACTGGAGAGGTCGATATCCTTAATCAACACCGTTGTCCTGCACTCTTTGAGGACCAGGTTCGACACCCCATTTACAAATTTTAGCATGTGAGCCTTTGGCTCGGCCACCATCTCTGGAGCGTATTTGTACAACTGGTGAATTCCAGAGCATACTCTTCTACAGTCCTGTTTCCCTATCTCAAGTTCATGAACTCCGCTACCTTTTCCTCTCTGATATCTTGAGGGAAAAATCTGTCTAGGAAGGCTGTAGTGAACTTCTTCCATTCCATTGGTCCTGCTTCTGTTGGCCTCCCCTCCTTCCACTGCACGTACCATACTTGGGCTACCCCTTTTAGTTGGTAGGCAGCCAAGTCGGCACTCTCTGAAGGACTGACACCTATAATTCAGGTGATCTTCTTTCTCATCCACAAATCCCTATGGGTCCTCTCTCACCTTAGATCCATGAAAATTTGGAGGGTTCATCCGGGTGAATTCTCGCACTCGGGTAGTTTCTGCAGAAATATTGTTGTTGATTAGAACCACCTGCTGTTTCACTTGGTTAGTAACAGTTTGGGGGAGTAGCTGAATGGCCGCCTTGAATTCAAGGGTAGACACCGAGTCATCTTGAGGGGCTGCCAGGGCCAGTGGGGCAGGTCGCTGAGCATTACCGGTCTTCCTTCTACTACCACATCGTGGAGGCATGATTCACTGAAACGAAGTAGAGCACGAGTTATGAGAATGATTCTGGAACTGAATTTCAATGCACGATAAGGAGTATGAAATAAAGGGAATTTTTCTAATGACATCTCGTAGCCTTCCCGTCATAAGTGTGGCGCGCTTCAAACCCATGAAGAGGACTCTACTTGATGCAGCTTTCAGACATCTGAGGATACTCTGAACCTAGTGCTCTGATACCAATTTTTTCACGCCCCGAGTTTACACCCTAGATGGAACACGGTACTTGAAGTCACAAGTGACCCCAAGTCAACCTCTGGTCTATCATATACTGGCATTCTGAGTAATATAAAAATACATACAATGGAGGTTAGCACAAATATAAATACTTGAAATAAATAAAGCCGGTTCATAGTGTTTGAAAATGTTAGAACCACACTATAAGTCTGAAATACCAATCTGCGTCTGAAGGCCACTATGATTGATGAGTTGCTGGGACAAGCCCCCAGTTAACTCCAAATATAAATAGAAGAAATGAAAGTATAACTGAAATAATAAATCTCCGTCCTCGAAAGATGAGGACTCAACAACTAGTAAGGATGAGGTCTTCGATGAGCGATCGGCTAACGAAGCTGCGACTGAGATCCTGCAGCTATATCATAAAATGATACAAAATAAAAGTATGCGTCAGTACTTTGAATGTACTGAGTAAGTGAGAGGAACATAACACAATGGATAAATAAAAGAAAATGTTGAACTGAATAAGACGTGCAATGACCAAATAAAACTACTGAACTGAATATACCTTGCTAGGGTATAAATGCATGAACTGGATGATCACAAAAGTCTGGGGCCAATCAGGCCATTAAATACTGTAACCTAGTCGGCAACGTAGTTCTGGAAACCTGGGCGCGCTGGAACCCTGATCCACTTAGTGCTAAGTCCTACTCCCACTGGATAGTCCTAGGTTGAATACTCAGCTGGTAGCTCAAAACTGGGGCCCATGGCTAGTCAGGTGTACATATCTAGAAGCACCCTGGGAGTCTTATCAGACCAGATTCTGAAACTGGGTTCTAAGACTGGTCAGAGTTTCTTATCTAGACGTGTCGTAACCATCTAAAGAACAAACTAAAATATGAAACTTGGGTCCTAAGGCTAGTCAGAGTTGTTTATCCAAAGTGTCATGGCCGCCTAGTGGACCAATAAACTGAATTCTGTATCTGATTCTCATAACTAGGAGGTACTACTGACACCTCGGGAAATTCTGTAGTCAAACTAATCAGTTGACATTTTCTGACGGACACTGAGAATTCTGACATTTCTTACTAAAACTAAATTGACAATATTCAAATAAAAATTCAATGCTACTAATAATACGGGAGTTCCTAACACTGATAAAATGGAGCTAAGGTTCGAGATTCCAGCACAATTGCAAATTCAAGATTTTTCTAACTTAAGAATAGGGCTAAATTTCACTTCACAAGATTTAACATCATTTCGATAAAAAACTAATGGAAAATCTCCAATATTAATGTGGTATAATATTTCCACATGATTTAGATGAATTATGACCAAATAATTTCTTAACATTCAGTAATTTTAGGGCTACAACTGATAGAGAAAAATAAGAAGGAATTTGGGGACATAAGGGAAGAACTATTCCCTTGTTGAATTCCCACATACCTGATAAAGAAATCCGATAAAATTCCTTGAGAATCTGAGGAGATGTAAACTTCCCTAGTTCTTGCTTTGAGAGTTCTTGAGAGAATTCTACGATCTATTTTCTGAAGGTCTGAGTGGGAATGAGGAAAGAAATCGTTTAACCCCATTAATAAGTCTGAAAATATGTTTAAAATGACGTAGTTTAAAGTGTAGAAGGGTAGGAATTTACTAAAAGACCCTTGAAAACTCGCAGGGAAAAACTGTTTGTTAGTCCTCGTGGGTGACCTAATGGGTCGTCGTCAGTGACCACGACTCGTGGTCACACTCGTGAGGTGCACTGCTTGCAATACACTACTAGTCACCATGAGGGACCTAACGAGTCGTGGTTGGTGACCACAACTCGGGGTCATCTCTCGTGCACCATACTGCCCAAAAACTTTCAAGAGTCCCCACGGGTGACACCAAGACTCGTGGTGTCCCAAACGAGTCATGGTGAGGACTCATTGGGTACATTGCCTAACATTTTACAGCCTTACATATATCCTAGACCATGGGTCATACCACAACTCGTGGTGTTGACCATGACTTGTGGTCACCCCCGTGGTCACCATTTCTCCAGATTTCAAATTAAACTCCCAGGCCTCACCAAGAGTCACTTAACTACTCGTGGTCACTCCCCACGGGTCACAGAACGACTCGATCTTTGACCTGGTACAGATTATTTTTTTTCAGTTTTCTCTGATTTTAGTCCCGGTTCTAGTCTTTGAGTTTTCGGGGCATTACATTCAAATTCATGAATTCAGTGACCTTAGCCTCCCTCAATTTTTGAGGAAAGAATCTATCTAGAAATGTCGTAGTGAACTCATCCCACTCTACCGACCCTGCTTCAGCCAGCCTCCCTTCCTTCAACTGGTTGTACCAAATCTGAGCCACCCCTTTAAATTGGTAAGCAGCCAGATCAACACTCTCTATGGAACTAACACCCATAATCCAGGTGATCTTTTACACCTCATCCACAAACTCCTACAGGTCCTCTCCCACCTTAGATCCATGAAAAGCTGGAGAGTTCATTCGGGTGAAGTCCCAAACCCTAGCAGCTGCTGACCCATTTACATTCACCAGAACCACCTGCTGGTTCACTTGGTTTGTCACGGTTTGAGCCAATAGCTGAATCGCTACTCGAAATTCTACCGAGGATACTTGATTGTCCTAAGGGGCTACTGGAGCTGGTGGGGCAGGTCGGTTGGCATTGCTAGCCCTCCTTCCATTTCCTTGTTTTGGAGGCATATTTTCACTAAAATGAATAGAGCATGAGTTAGGAGGACATTCTTGGGATTAAATTTCAACGCACGATAAGGAGTATGAATAAAAGGGAGTTTTCCTAATAACATCTTGTAGCCTCCCCATAATAAGTGTGACGCGCTTCACACCCATGAAAAGGACTCTACTTGACGCAGCTTTCAGACATTCTAGGATACTCTAAACCTAGTGCTCTAATACCAAGTTTATCACAACCCGAGTCTGCACCCTGGATGCGGCATGGTACTTGGTGCCACAAGTGGCCCCAAGCTAACCCATGGTATAACATCATACTAGTAAACTAAGTAAGCATAATCCAAAGCTGTATAAAAATAGTTATCAAAGTAATACTATTTTGTAAAGAGTAAACATCACTGAAAAAAATACTGAGCATTATGTCTAAAAGCCATCTACTAACTGGCGAGTTGTTGGGACAAGCCCCCAGCTAACTCTAAAGTCTGAGTAAATAAGAACAGACTAAAAAAATCATCGTCCTCAAAAGATAAGGACTCACCAATAGGGATGCTGCTGGAATCGTCGGGAGGAACTACTGATGATGTTGAGATTGAGAAACTGGGCCTGTATCTATATGATACAATATAGAAAGTATGCATCAGTACTTTAAATCTACTTAGTAAGTGAGATATATAATAAAGCATGGAAATAAGTAACTGAACTGAAATAACATGAAATGGCCAACTGATACTAAGTGCTGATAGAAGCTGAGCTATAATTGTAATAAGGTCAATCTAGACCCTGATTGACAGTCATAAACATGTCCTAAATCTGAGTGACTGAACTGAGCTAAACTGAACTGTACTAACAAGTGGAAGAGTTTATAATTTACATATAACCATGTGAGTTAGACATGGAGTTCGATGTATACACCTCATCGGTGAGAGCCCACTGTACCTTGCTAGGGTATAGTAGTTAAGCTAGGTGATCATAAGTCTGAGGCCCGTTTAGGCTAAAACCTATAGTGGAGACATTGTTCTGGGAACTTGGATATGCTGAACCCCGGCTCACTCAGTGTTAAGTCCTACTCCTACTGAATAGTCCTACCTTGACTACTAAACTAATAGCTCGAACTTGATGTCCAAGACTAGAGCAAGAATACTTATCTAGAAGTAACTTGAGAGTTTGTAGGACCTGATAACTGAAAGTTGGTGTTCTAAGATTGGCCAGAGTTGCTTATCTAGAAGCATCGTAACCGTCTAAGAACAATCTGATAACCGAAACTAGAGAGTATTACTAAACTGAACTCCTAAAGAACTGGCTATCGTCAAATGATCAGTTGACTTACTGAAAGATACTGAAAAGGCTAATTGCTGACTGAGATTAAACTGGCATGCAAATTGATTGTGAACTCACATGATGGTAACAACATGGAAATTCATGAATTAATAGGCTCAAGCAATATTTATATCTAGACAATTATGTAAGACCCAGTTAACTGCATTAATAGAGCTAGGGCTAAAACCATATTTCATGAAGGGAATAACAACATGCTTGATAAATAGTGAAAACATTTCAAGAATTCACAAGAACTATAATCCACAAGAAATATTCATAATCTGACTGAAAATTTATCCTATTTTTGATATTTAGGACTAGAACTGATAAGGAAATTCAGGAGGGTTTTGGGGCACAAGGGAAGAGAAATTTCCTTGTTGAATTCCCCCATACCTGGAGTTGAATTTCCTGGAAAGGACCTAGAAAATCTGAGGAGAAAACTTGAAACCCTCGATCTTACTCTGAGTCTCCTGTTCGAGGTTTCTATGTTCTGGTCTTAAGGGAATAAGAGAAATAAAGAGAGAACGTCGATTACCTCCCTAAATCCCCTGAGTATAACCCCAAAACAATTTAGTTTAGGAGTCAAAAAGGTGGGAAGTTACAAAAATTCCCCTGGGAGAAAATTTGAAAAAACTGCCCGTCGGAATCCAATGAGTTGTTAATTGACACCACGACTCATTGGGACCAGTCGTTAGTCCTGGGCCTGAAAACTATTGGAATTGGACAATGAGAGGGGACAATGATTTGTTGGATGAAACAATGGCTCCTTAGTTCCTCTCGTGTTAACAGAGGGATTTTTAAAAACAGTCGGACCCCCAACTAATAGACGACACGGCGACTTGTTGGTTGGACCAATGGGTCGTTGTATATACTCGTCGTCACCATTGAAACACTAAGGGATTTCTGGACTTATCATCATGGATGGAAACAATGACTTGTTGTGTGATACGATGGGTTGTTGTTGCCACTCATTGTCACTAGAAGAGGTTTTGACAACACTTTGGAGTTCCAACTAATGATTCACACCACAAGCCGTTAAACCAGACAATGACTCGTCGTTTGGCTCATGGGTTCCTGAGAAGGGTCTATCAGGTTTCTGAGCTGGGGTCGTAACGAGTGATGGGACAGCTCGTTACTTCCACTAATGGATCGTCCTATGTCTCATTGGTTCCTGGAGGAAACTAGCAGGGCTGACCACGACCCAGACAATGGGTCCTTACTGCTGACAACGACTATTTGTCTCGGTCATTTTGAGACAAAAGTTTTCTGCTTCTTTCTGCTGAGTCTGCGTTTGGTCTAGGAAAGTTTTGGGGTGTTACACAGCTGGCGATCCTTGAGAGTCTATAGAACAATTCTCAAATGAGCGGCATGCTCCTCCTTGCTACAAGAGTATATGAGAATGTCATCTATGAAGACAATCACGAACATGTCCAAATATGGCTTGAACACCCTGTTCATCAAATCCATAAATATGCAGGAGCATTTGTTAGTCCAAAATACATAACTACAAATTCATAGTGACCATACCGAGATCAATAAGCTGTCTTTGGAATGTCACTCTCCCTAACTTTGAGCTGATGATAGCTGGATCTGAGATCTATCTTTGAGAAACACTTAGCACCATGGAGTTGTTCAAACAAGTCATTAATTCTGGGGAGGGGATACTTGTTCTTGATTGGAATCTTATTCAACTGCCGGTAGCCAATGCACATATGAAGAGATCCATCCTTCTTGCAAACAAAGAGAACAGGTGCACCCCACGGGGACTTGCTGGGCCTGATGAAGCCCTTATCGAAGAGATCCTTCAACTGTTCGTTCAACTCCTTTAGCTTAGATAGATCCATTCATTATGGAGGAATAGATATAGGCTATGTATCGGGAAAAAGGTCAATACCAAAGTCAATCTCTTACTCGGGAAGGACTCTTTGTAGATCATCTGGGAAAACCTCCAGCTACTCACATACAACAAGGACAGACTGAAGAATTGGGATCTCAGATGTAGCATCCTTAACTCGAACTAGTTGGTACACACAATCCTTGGAAATCATATTTCTGGCCTTAAAGTAGGAAACGAAGCAACCTATAGGCACAACTGGACTACCCTTACATTCTAGGATTGGCTCACCCAGAAATTGGAACTCTGCCATATGGGTTCTATAATTCACTAAGGAGTAACATGCATGCAACCAATCTATACCAAAGATAACATCAAAATCAGTCATGTCTAACTCTACTAGATCGACTGAGGTGACTTTCTGAAGGACTGTGATAGGGCAGTTTCTGTATACCCATCGAGCTATAACTTAGTCACTGATTGGAGTAGAGATTGAGAAAGGTTTTGATAGGATTTCGAGACTGACTCCAAAACTAATAGAAACACAGGGCGTTGCAAAATATAAAGTATCCCCTGGATCTAACAATGCATAAACATCAAGATGGAACATAGGGTGTCGCAAAATATAAAGTAGCCCCTAGATCTAACAATGCATAAACATCTAGATGGAATACTGATAACATACCAGTGACCACATCTAGAGAGACCTCCTGCTCCTAACATGATGAGAGGGCATAAAACCTATTCTAACACTGGAACTCCACCTACACTAGTGGATGCACCCTGCTGAGCTGAGCATGCTGGAAGAGCTGCCGAACTGATAATTGGGTCATGGTTTCTACCATGGCCCTATCTGGCCATTGGAAAATCTTTGATCATGTAGTCGGGTCTCCCGTACAAAAACATGCCACTGATCCTGCTAAGCACTATCCAGTATGCCTCCTACCACACCTGCCACAAACTGGAATTTTGGGCTCCACTGACCTGCTCCCCTGACCTCGAGAGCCTGATGTCTTCCCCCTCTAATTGTGCCTAGACCTAGACGACACAATGGTTGATAACAACGCTAGGGCTGATGATTTTTGGTAAGACTGCTGATGATGTACGCAACCAAACCTCTATAAGGAAAACCCAAAACTATCTGTCCTGGTCCTCTTGGCCTCTCTCTCCCTCTCCCTCATTTGTATTGCCTTTATCTGCTGGGCATACAGGACCGATCAGGAGAAGTTAATGTCCTGATATAGCATGGTGGTCCTGCAATCCTTGACCAAGGACTCCGCTACTCCATTCACAAATCTGCTGACCCGAGCCCTCTGATCAGCCACCATCTTCGGTACATATTTGGACAACCGGGTGAACTCTAGAGCATACTTCTAGATGGTCATGTCATTCTGTCTCAAATTCACGAACTCGGCTGCCTTGATTTCCCTCATCTCTCGGGGAAAGAATCGGTTTAAGAATGCGGTGAGGAACTCATCCCAACCAATGGGACCCTCTCTGACTCCCCAGCTATCCTTTCACTGCCTATACCACATATGAGCGACCCCCTTCAACTGATAGAAGGCTAAGTCTTCATACTCCTCTCCTGTCACCCCCATAATGGGTGATATTCTGGATCTCCTCAATGAACTCATGTGGGTCCTCATCCACTCTCGACCCAGGGAACTCAAGGGGATTCATCCTGAGGAAATCCCAGACTCTAAAATGTTTCATAGCCACTTTTTCAGAAGTGTGGCGCGCTTCACACCCATGAAAAAAACTCTACTTAACATGGATTTCAGACACTCTAAGGCACTTCAAAACCTAATGCTATGATACCAAGTTTTTCACGATCCGAACATAGGCCTGGATCTAGACACAGAACCTAGAACTATAAATGGCTCCAAGTCAACCCATGGCATGAACATGATAACTAAAGATCAACGTAAGAAAAACTGATAACTGCGTTCTGAAATAGAAGAAGTTTGAATAACAAAATGTGTATCCAATGGTAATATCATAACAGTGAATTCGAAGCTGAATATACAAGTCTATGTCTAAAAAGCCTTAATTAAATGATGAGATACTGGGACAAGCCCCCAACTATCTCTAAGTATAAATCAAACTGACATAACAATATTAAAAGATAGATATCCTCGGAGGATGATGACTCACCCAAGAAAAGGTCTAAGCTGGAACGAGAGTAGAATTATCGGTGCATCTAAGTCTGATCGCTAGGACCTATATCACGAAACGATACAACATATAGTATGTGGTCAGTACTTGGAATGTACTGAGTATTCAAGGTAAGTAAAATAGGTTGAGTAAGTATAAGCTAAAATCATGCATATCATAAATCATAACATCATAATATTCTGAGATTAAGGATTGCATGTTGATATCTGAAAACATGAATAGACATAACCTGGATCTCATAATTGAATCAAATAGCCCAAAATTGAAACTGAGATTCATAAGTAAAAACTGATAACCTGAGCATTGGGTCAAACCTGCTGAAAACATAATATCATAACTGATAAACATACATAACTGAGATCATGAGGAACAATGGGAGACTCGTCATATAATAGACACTATCACGATAGATCTTACATGACCCAACTATTACACTCTAGTGGGTAGAGCCGTCTAAAGCCTTTCCAGGGCTAAGGGGGCTACCATGATACTGATATCAAGCTGAAGGCCCATTCGGGACAGGGGAAGCTCACAAGGGAGGTCCCAAAGTAAAATGTGAAATCCTACATTGACACATAGTTTTGAGATCCAGGTTTTTCATGAATCCCTAGCCTACTCAGTGCTAGATACTGCTCCCAAAACATTCAAGGTGCTCTACATCGTTTTTCAATGAAGCTGAAACCATCATTTTTCAATGAAACTGATAATGTAATTACATGCATAGTCTGAAATTTGAATATGAGGAGTCCTGGCTTCAAACATACCATAAGCTGAATATGGGAATATAGACTCCAAAACCATATGGTAAGCTGATTTATAGAATTGAACTGAATCATGAAAACATGCTAAATATGAGTAGGATTACACAAAATCTGAAGATCATGCATACTTGAAATAGACTTCACTAGTCAAAATTATAGATTCATATATGGGTAATTCGTAAACATACATACATGCTATATACTTCATATTTGAAATCATCAATCATAGACTAACTTTTTCATGAACTTGCATAATTGGGCAAAATCTTCTAAAACCTGAAAACATAAATTTGTAACCAATTAGTACATAAAATTTTCCCGTGAATCTTAAAATATGCTTTGAAACATGAAGGTAATTTACCCATAAACAAATCATAGAGAATTTTCTAAAATTGGGCTAAAACCCCATAGGATCATCAACTTAAATTAAGTCTTGAATTCATGAGATTGAGGTGAATTATGAGCATGAGAGTGAAAGGAACACTCATTCATGGCCTCACATACCTGTGTAAACTGATTCTCACTTGACTTTAGAAGCCCAAGAGATTTGGGTGAGAATTGGAGGATTCTATGCTTGATCTTTAAAGGAACCTTCTAAAATTGAATGCATGGGAGTTGAATGAATGAGATTAGGCTTAACCCCTATTTATACACCTCTTTCAGAGCTTAAAATGATGTAGTTTTGAGCTTAGGAGCTTAGGATTTATGAAAACACCCTTACTAATTTCACAGGAAAACTGTCACTGCCAGTCCTAACGAGGGACTGGATGAGTCGTTACCCAACTAGACGACTCGTCGTCCCACTCATCGTCATCACTGGACAAATCTTCATTCACTAATATTCCTTTCTCCATGGGCCACTTAATGAGTCATTATATGGACGATGACTCATCTCTCCATCCATTGCCAGCATTTTCAAATCATCCTTTAACCACCTGACGAGTCAGACAGCGAGTCATTGGGAGTGACGATGACTCATTGTCCCTTCCATTGCCACTGCCCTAGAACGACACCTTCTCAATTGGTCACCACCTAATGAGTCACTTAACGACTCGTTAGGTCACACCATGAGTCACTGGAGGACTCATTTTGTGACCTAGTGCGAAATTTCCTATTTTTTAGTTTCAACTCACGGGTCTGATCTTAGGGACTTTGGAGGTATTACATGTATGGAGTCATAGACCGAATCAGGTCCTTAAAGTAGCTTCACCAACCTCAAACCACCCTATAGGGGATCTGTACCTCCTACTATATAATGTATCAAGGGGCCATCTAAGTACTGGAGTGGTAACTGTTGTTGTATGCAAACAGATGAGAGGTAGGTGATCATCCCAATTACCACAAGCCCTCAACATAGCCTCCAGTGTCTGAATAGTCCACTTAGCCTAGCCATCTATTTGTGGGTGGAAAGCTGTGTTGAGCTTGACCTGGGTACAAAGTCCTTTCTAAAATGACTTCTAGAAGTGCGAGGTGAATTGAGTACCTCTATCTGAAATGATGGAAAAGAGGAATCCATGCAGTTTGACTAACTCCCGGATGTATATTCTAGCATAATCCTATGGTGAATTTGTCATCTTAACTAGCAGGAAATGTGCTGACTTAGTTATCTGATCTACTACCACCCAAATTGAGTCATGCTATCGGTGCATACAAGGTAGATCTGTAATGAAATTCATGTTCACTTCTTTCCACTTCCAAGTAGGAATGATAATATCCTGAACCATACCCCTAGGTCTCTAATGTTCAACCTTGACCTTTTGGTAATTTGGACACTTAGCCACAAATTCTACAATGTCCTTCTTCATGCCATTCCACTAGTAGATTTCCCATAGATCACAGTACATCTTGGTGGCACCTGCGTGGATAGAGTGCCTGGTGCTGTGGGTTTCCATTAGTATCTATTGCCTCAAACCGTCTACATTGGGAACACTCAACCTGCCCTGGTAATAGAGCACACCATCTCTCCCTTTGGAGAATACTTCCACCTATTTCTTTAGGACTGCTTCCTTCAACTTGAGTAGTATTGGCTTTTCATCCATCTTTGATTTAACCTCCACCACCAGGGAGGATTCTGACCCGTTCTGGACTATGACTCCACCTTCTACTGAATCAACCAACTGGACCCCTAATCGAGCCAGTCTGTGAACATTCTTTGCCAGCCCTTTTATCCTCTACATGAGCAATACTTCCTATAGACATTCTACTAAGGGCATCAACCACTATATTGGCCTTGCCTGGTGATACGAGACGCTCATATCATAGTCTTTTAACAACTCCAACAAACTTCTCTGAAGCAAATTCAGGTCCTTCTGACTGAATATATACTGTAGACTCTTATGGTCGGTAAAAACATCCATATGAACCCTATAAAGGTAGTGCCTCGGAATCTTCAAAGTAAATACTACCGCTGCCAGCTCAAGATCGTTCTTCTCATAAACCTTGAGTTGTCTAGAGCATAAGCTATCACCTTACCATCCTACATCAAAACACAACCCAGGACAACTCCTGAGGCATCACAATAGATCACGAACCCGTCTGAAGGTTCTGGTAGAATCAAAACTGGGGTTGTAGTGACTCGACTCTTCAACTCCTGAAAACTCTTCTCACATGCATCAGACCACTGAAACATCACTCGTCTTTTGAATTAGTCTGGTCAAATGAGAGGCAATAGAGGAGAACTCTTCTACAAACCGTCTTAATAACCGCTAGGCCCAAGAAACTCTTAATGTCTGACGGAGAGGTGGGTCTTGTCCAGTCCTTGACTGCCACTATATTTTTGAGATCCACCTGAATACCCTCACTATAAACCATATGATTGAGGAATGCAACTGATTTCAGCCAAAGTTCGCACTTGCTAAATTTAGTGAACAATTGGCGATCCCTAAGAGTCTATAAAACTATTCTTAGATGGTCTGCATGGTCCTCCTATATTTTAGAGTAAACCATAATTTCATCTATATAGAAAATAACGAATATGTCCAAATATCATCTATAAAGACAGTTACGAACATGTCCAGGTACTGCTTGAATACCCTGTTCATCAGATCCATAAAAGCTGCAGCAGTATTGGTTAGTCCAAAAGACATAACTACAAATTTGTAGTGACCATAACGAGTGCTAAAGGCTGTCTTCAGGATGTCACATTCTCTGACCTTGAGCTGATGGTATCCTGATCTAAGATCTACCTTGGAAAAACAATTAGCTCCCTTAAGTTGGTCGAACAAGTCATCAATCTTGGGTAGAGGATACCTGCTCTTGATTGTGACCTTGTTCAACTAACGATAGTTGATGTACATTCTGAGTGTACCATTTTTATTTCGCATGAATAGGACTGGGGCACCCAATGGAGAGATGTTGGGTCTGATGAAGCCCTTAAATAAAAGGTCTTTCAGTTGTTCCTTTAACTCCTTAAGCTCAGCTAGAACCATTTTATAAGGAGGAATTGAGATAGGTTGGGTATCTAGGAGAAGGTCTATGCCGAAGTCTATTTCCCACTCGGGAGGGACTCTAGGAAGATCTTCGAGAAACACATTTGTAAACTCACTGACGATTGAAACTAACTGAAGTGGCGGGGTTTCAAAACTAGAATTCTTTACCCTAACCAAGTGATAAATTTACCCCTTGGAGATTATTTTCCTAGACTTAAGTATGAAACGAACTGACCCTTAAGCGCTGAAGTACTACCTTTCCACTCTAAGACTGGTTCGCTAGGAAACTGGAATCTAGTGACTCTTGTTTTGCAGTCAACAGAGGCATAGAAAGAATGTAACTAGTCCATGCTAGGAATGAGGTCAAAGTCGACCATATCTAATTCTACTAGATAAACTGAGGTGACTTTATGCAACACTGTGACCGAACAATCCCTGTACATCTGGATAGCTTTAATTGACTCACCAACCGAAGTAGAGACTGAAAACGGCCCTGGGAGAATTTCTAGACTAGTTTCAAACTATACAACAATGTAAGGATTCACGAAATAAAGTGTGGCTCTTGGATCTAGTAAAGCATACACATCTATCTGAAAGAGGCATAACATACTAGTGACTACGTAAGATGATTTCTCCTGTTCCTGATGGGAGGATAGGGCATAGAAGCGGTGATGTGCTGTGGGTTTACAATATTTCTGACGCTTAAAACTAAGGAAGTCAGTATTTTCTTAGGTGTGTTTATACGGATATGATGCACTTTTGCTTTGTTTTTAGAAAAATTAGGTGTTGGAGTTGACATCTGGAAAACAAGTGAAAAGAGTGCAGAAAAGGGACAAGTACAGACCTCAGTACGAGCTGTACAATCATGGTGCAAGCCGTATTGAGAGTCATGGAAGATTCTAGAAGATGAGCTTAAAGTAAAGGCCAAGTTATGACTTGTGGTACAAGCCGTACCATCCTGGTATGGGCCGTACCAAGGTAGTCATAGAAAACTTCAGAAGAAGCTGCATTAGGTTAGTCTCCTGATACGGGAAGCAACCACGGATTGTGATACCTACCAACAACCAGTACAAAAGAGTCATCGTAAAGTTCAGAAGGATTGAGGAGTGGCAGATCTCAAGGTAGGAGAGGCAGTCACGAGGCATAGGAGAAAGGTATGAGTCATACCAAGACACTCGTGAAATTATTCAGAGGATGTCAGAAATCTCAGATCAAATCATGACAGGATTGTACGACTTGTAGGATAAATGTACGAGTCGTATCAAGTTCCAACACTTAGCCAAAATAAGAAGTTGCCATACATTGTACGAGTAGAGGTACAACTCGTACAGTCATTGTATGAGTCGTAGGTGAAGGCGGCGATAGTTTATTAGTTTCCCTATTAATTTAGGAAAGATTTCTAATTATTTGTATAAATAATATTCTAGGTTATTTTAGTGAGGAGTTCGATTCTTTTGACTATTATTCAACTTTTTGGAATATTCAGAACAACTTTTGGAGAGTTTCTTGCATTGATTCTTCCATTTTTCTTGAATTCTTCTTCATTATTTTTGTGCAATCATCAAGTTGGTTTACTTTTCAACAATTATTGTAAGTTCTAAATTATGTTTTTGTCTATGAATGCTAATTGTTTTCTTATAATCATGAGAGGCTAAGACCTCCACAACTAGGATTGTGGGAACCATGGTGAATTAACAAACAATAGTTTGCACAAAGTAATTCTAAACCAATGCTAATACTTGTATTGTATTCTCTTCAATCTTAAATGTTTCTTAATGGAGTGCTATGTTAGGACTTGCTTAAATTCTCTACTTTCTTGAATCAAGAGAGGTAGAGATTAGGAAAAAGGAAGAACAACAAAGCCATGAACTTTATGGTTCATTGTATGACTTGAGTTGTAATCGTAGGATAGTTAATTTAGAACAAATTAATAATGGTTACAGTGAAATCACTCAAAAACCTAATCCGGTAATTGAGTATAGTCATCCAATAGGGACGAACCAGTCGTTTGGATGAACTTATGTTATCACTGTCGTGCCCTAATTTTCTCGCGAAAAGCGGAACTCGACATGTGACAACTCTTAAAGGATTGTTTGAGGAAGAGTCGCCACCTAACGATTTGAGGTGCGTTAGGGCACCGTTCTACTCTATGAGTCTTTTTAAATTAGCCTACATCACTAGGTTTGGGCAAAGGCTTAAATTACATCAAAAGGAAGGTATAATATAGGGTTGAGTCCCTAGAGCTTACTATACTCTTTGTTTACAGATAAAATGTCAGACCAACGACATCCTATCACAGGCCGAAGGTTGGATACAGCAGTAGGAGAGGGCACCAGTAGGATGCCTCAACCTCATTTAGAATCAGCCCGATCTGAGGGCGATACAGAGGCATCGTCCCGACCTTCTCAGCAGTCTCCACCACATCAGGAGCCACTTGGGACGACACCACCTCCAGCAATCCCTATACATGTACTGACCAGGAGTTCAGGAGTGCAGTAGTCATGTTAGCACAAATGATGGCCGCTCAACGTCAGTCGATGCCATCTACAGCTGTAGAGTCGTCAGGAGGGCCCAGGAGTTTGAGGGTCCTAGAATTTCTGGCACTGAGTCACCCGCAGTTTATAGGTACAGATAGGAAGAAGAACCCCCAGGATTTTCTAGACCAGATGCAGAGAATCTTCAGGGTAATGCATGCCACACCCACAGAGTCTGTTGAATTGGCGGTATTCCGGTTACGGGACATCGCCGTGTTGTGGTATGAGAGTTGGGAAAGGTCCCGAGGGAGAGATGTTTCCCCTCCGACCTGGTCCGGCTTCTCAGAGGCTTTTCTGGATCATTATCTACCATGGGAGATTCGACAGGCCCAGGTTGATCAGTTTTTACACCTGGAGCAGGGGGAAATGGGTGTTCGAGAATACGCCCTTCGGTTTGATTCTTTGGCCCGGTATGCGCCAGCCTTTGTTGATACCATGCTATCCAGAGTACACCGTTTCATCATGGGATTGAATCCAGAGTATGTTGAGACTTGTATTATGGCTACTCTGCGAGAGGACATGGATATTGCCCGAGTTCAGGCATTCGCTCAGAATATTGGGGGCATCAGACAGCGGCAACGGGAGATCAGGAGAACCAGTCAGGAACAGCGCCGCAGGGACAAACTAGCTGAGTTAAAGGGGGAGGTCCGGGGAGGACCCAGGCCACAATTGTCAGATAGGCTGCCCAGACCCCCGCCTCCATCACAGCAGCAGAGGGGAAGGTTTAGTCGCCGGGGGCAGTCAGAGTCCGGCGGAGGTTCCCAAACAGCAGATTCACCGCAACAAAGGAGGGCAGAGCAGAGTAGGTATACACTACCACTTTGCCCTATTTGCAGCCGACTCCACTTTGGAGCATGCAGATATGGCTCCACCCGGTGTTATATTTGTGTCCAAGAGGGTCACCTGATGAGAGATTGCCTAGCCAGAGGTCAGGGTGACCGGGATCGATAGGACAGGTCATCAGCAGGGTCACAAGCTCCAGCATCCCCAGCAGCATGCAGGCCCTCAGTTCCAGTAGGTAGAGACCAAGACAAATCAAGGGCCTCTAGTTCAGGTGTGGGGCCAAGCCATACCTATTCATTACTAGGGAGATAGGATTTAGAGGCGTCTCCAGATGTTGTGACAGGTATGATGACTATTTTCTCTCACCCTTCTTATGTATTGATCGATCCGGGATCTACCTTGTCCTATGTTACCCCATTAGTGGCTCGAAGTTCAGTATTGTACCAGAATTGCTTCAGAAACCCTTTTCAGTATCTACACCCATCGGTAACTCTATTATAGCCAGAAGGGTTTATCGAGGGTGTACAGTAGAGGTTGCTAACCGTCAGACCACAACAGATTTGGTAGAGTTAGAAATGGTTGATTTTGA
>JACEIK010001219.1:0-45496 GCA_018107945.1 Datura stramonium
TTACGTAATCATTATAGCCGTAACACAAATTATCTTGTTAAATTAGTTATGTGGGAGTCTCCAATTGCATGATATGTAAAAGGTTGTTCGAGGACGAACAAGGCATTAAGTGTAGGGTTGTGATCACGGGCAAAAATAGCATGCCCGTGATACGCTTATAACTTAAATTAGTCTTGTTTAGCTAAGTTATTTTATACATTTTCATCTGATTCTATATAAATGTGAAGACATGTGCTAACCAACATGATTAGTCTTTGTTTTGTAGGTTTTGATGACTTTTGAGGAACTAATCCATAAGTTGGTGAAGTAGAGGCTTGGAAACGGAATCAACACGCGAACGTCGGCAAGGAGGAGGCACAAAACAGCCCACCTGCGCGTCGGCAACGTGCCACGGCAGGCAGGCTGCGCACAACATCCCACACTGCGTTGGCAGGTGCCACGGTAGGATGGTTTCACGCCCATGGAGAGGCCTTGCTTGGCTTTGCCCAAGCAGCGTGCCACCCAGCTACCAACGGCGGAGGTCTTTGCCAGGCTAATTTTCGGGTGATTTCGGTGAGCTTTCGTATTTGCCTCAATCACCCAGGCAATGCTCAACGATACACTCCGTGACATGAGCCGTTCCTGACAGACTAATTAATACCGTTCTCCATTTACACTATAAATGAGACCCTTAGCTCTAATTCCATTTTAGTCCACGCGATTTTGTGCAGAAGCTACCTAGGAGTGAAGGAGAAGTGGGAGAACTCAGCTAGGGTTTGGCAAATTCCTTCTCATCTACCAATCTCGTGTAAGTATGTAGTTTAGGAGTAGTTTAATAGTAGTGTAGAGTAGTTTACAAACATAAATGGCTACAACCCTTCCTCTAGGGTTGAAGCCATGAATTATGATTGTGATTTTATGAAATTGTTTTGGAATTAAGTTATTGATTGTTGTTTTTGTCTTGCATTCTGGATTGTTGGTTGTTTTTATGGTTGATCACCATGAAAGCATATTTGTTAGCTTGGGTAATAGCTTGAGAAGGCACTACCTAGGTCGAGACTTTTATGAAATGTGAGCATGTTTGTATCTCGGGAGAGAGTTTGTGTCGAGGATAAGCCTGCCTAACACCGTGCTTGGTTGACACACGGGGTTATGAAAAGACCAACTTGGGATGTCACATCACCACTCGAAGAAGTAGTTGTGAGGCTAAGTTGAGTTAAATGGTTAGCCGCACGAAAGTCCTTAATCGTTCCAGTAAACCACAAGATAATTGATTGCTCGCGACTAGAAATTAGACTCCTCGCTCACAATGATGCAGTGAGGCTAGATTACCGTGTTTAGAGGCTTGACAGACCATAAACATGCAGTACATTATGTGAAATAACAATTGATAGTTCCATGCTTATTCCATTGCAAATCGTAGTATCGCATGATTATATGGTTTTAACTCTATGTTGCTCCTAGAGTAATTTCAGAATATTTCGTTGACCCAAACTTAGACTTAGTTAATCTTTATCGAAAATGTCTATCACCAACACTTTAGGTATTTAAGATCCTGAAATGGATAGTTAGAGGAATGGGTCGATCCACTGTGGGTTCGACAATCCCGATTCTTAAAGAGCCACTATATTACTTCTTGCGGCAGTACCTTTGCGGGCCCAGCGCTCAATGTGAAAAAGAGTCGTCATGTCCCCACACCCTCACGAAGTGGGTCGACACCAGATTACCAACCCGGGCGGCAAGGACGCTCTAAAGGCACCATAGCACAAACGAGTCCCAACAAACAATAATCACGTATAGCAAGCATGGTCAATGCGAAAATACTATACGTATTGATTTCTTGTCCCGAACTCTTTTACGCTTCATGATTCTCATCTTGAACTATGCGTATACGAGATATTTTCATTTGATATTGCTTTACTAACTTTCGTCTGAATATACATATCATAATATTATAAAACATGCTTGCTAGATTCATCTTGGGCTCAATTCTCGACTTGAAATTCTTTCTTCTATAGTTCACGCTATTGCTATACTTTGGATTACTAACTTGCTGTAGGAATTAGCTTTACATACCTTGGCAATTTCGATAGTGGCGTTGCTCGGTCTGTACTCCTGCTATTTCTCCCAAGTACATTCCTTATATGTCAATTAGAACTAAATACGCAAATATTCTAGAAGAAAATCTCACTTTCAATATATATAGCCCAAACTTTGGCTTTTCGAAAAATGAATTAGAAAACTCACTGTTCGAAAATTGAGAGAAGGGAGAAATACCACTTTAGGGCTGGGAGTATGTGACACTAATTTGGAGCAATTCCACTTACCTTATAGCTCGGTAGCACGACGATTCGTGGCGAATTTCACGAAACTAAATACGTAGAAATGCTCCTTCTTTGCTTAATACCTCGGTATCTAGGATTAATTTAGTTTGGACCGCGTTGGCGGAGTAATCGGATGAGAAATGGATAGGATTGTTTGTTCCTCCTTCTCTCTGGTTTACTCTTTGTTCTTCTTGGAAATTATAAGTTAATTTAAGCAAAAACCAAAGTGGAGGCTATATATACTAGATTTGCACCTCACCTCGTGACATTTGTGTATCGCGGAGCCTAGCCTCCGTGACATGCTATGTATCACGGAGGTGAGCCTCCCGTGACACTGCGCCCATCACGGAGGAGGTGCGGCCTTCTCTTGTGATGGTTCGACGTGTCACTTATCCAGTCTTTCTCGGGCTTTTTTCTAGCATGGCATTCAAAACTTTTAACCAACATGCGAATAGGCCATATACGTATTGTCATGTGAATTCTGATTATAACACCTAGGTTACTTTTAGTTTAAGCATCGGGTTAGTTTTGTTTTTTTGTTTTTGCATAGGATATGCAAAAGTTCTAAGTTGAGGGTGTAGATGTGCCATGGTTTTATGGCACTTTAGCTTTTAAAACTAAGAAAAATATGCTAATTCGGTATGTTTATATAGATATAATGTTGTTAAGTGTTGTAAGGAAATAGGTTCGGAAAGTGAAATGGGTGAAATAAGCCAAAGCTTGGGCTAGGCTAGACTATCAATGAGTTAACGAGTTGTCATGCCATTTGAAGACTTCGTTCCTTGAGCCATTAGGACAAGAGATCCTTGAATCACAAAAATTAGGTGAAAACAATGGTGACAGAGTTGACACCACAACACGTCAAGTTGGACAATGACCCGTTGGGGAGGCATTGGGGCCAGACGAAGCGAGCAAAACCAGCCGAGAACTTGACGGGAGGGAGCAACGAGTCATCACATGACTTAACAACTCATCATGTTCAGTTAGTAGGAATTCAAAAATCTAAGCCAGAAATCTTGAGAGTGGTGGCGGAAGGAGCTACGAGTCATTATGAGACTCGATGACTCATCATGGCTTGACAGGGTCAATCATGCGAGAATATTGGAAATCCGGAGTCCGAGGAATTAATGAATAACCTGTGGCTGTCTATCACTTAATGAGTGGTTTGGTGAGTCGTCATCAAAAAGTAAAGATTTGTTGAGAATGAGTCGTTAATGCACTAAACGACTCGTTAGGTCATCAAATGAGTCTTCATCACCACGACTTCCTTATTTAGTTAAGAAAGGATTTATTTATGTCAATAAATATTTATTTAGGTTTATTTTAACAGTTTACGACTTTTACCATATTTTTAAGGTTGTTGATCAACATTGACATTCAAGAAACAATTTTCATAATTTTTTCTTAGATTTTGAGATTCAAACAACTTTTTAGTATTGATTTTGGATTCTTGTTGATTAATTCAAGAAGTTTGGTTTCTTCTACAATTTATTGTAAGTTTACAATTATTATTTTTACTATAATTCTTAATTATAATTCTTCAAGAAGGAGTAGCTAAGCCCATTGTTGTTATGAGACTGATGACTCACATCATGACGGCCCGGGGGTCAATCGTGTAGAATACTGGAAATCCGAGGTCCCGAGTAATGAGATGACACGACAACTCGTCTTTGTCACTTAATGAGCCATTTGGTGATGCGTTGTCAAGAGGAAGATTTGTTGAGAATGAGCCATTAATGCACTAAACAACTCCTTGGTCATCTAATGAGTCGTCATCACCACGACTTCCTTATTTAGTTAGGAAAGGATTTTATGTTATAAATACTTTATAAGGTTTCTTTTCACGGTTACTTGACCTTTTACCCTTATTTTTCGAGGTTGTTGATCGACATTGAGATTCAAGAAACAATTTTCATAATTTTGTTCTTTGATTTTTTAGATTCAAACAACTTTTGATTATTGATTTTGTTTCTTACTTGGATTAATTCAAGTGGTTTCTTCTACAATTTATAATAAGTTTACAATTATGATTTTACTAATTCTTAATTATAATTGTTCAAACGAGTAGCTAAACCCATAAATATGATTTTGGGAACCATGATGAATTAACACAAATAGGCATAAATACTTAGTAAATCTTGAATAGGGTTTATGCATGTATTGTTCTTCCCTTCATTTTAATTGCTTCTTAATGTCCGTGAATGTTAGAATTTTCCTTATTCTTGCTCATGGGGATAAGGAATGAGAAAAGAAAAAAGGAATTAACAAGGGGTGCGAGGCTACCAACCCTCATCTAATTGCTTGACCTTGTTTGGGAATATCTAATCGATCCAAGGTAAGGGTTAATCAAATATACACCGGCATACGAATCAATTTGCATGGTGATAATCATCCTAATTAGGGGACCAACCATTTAGGTGAAGTTAACTTGCGATATTGCATGCTAAACACAAAGAATAAATCACTAGTATAAAAGGTCTTGTTTATGAAGTCATGGGGAATGAAAACCTAGTCAACTCACTCATTGAATAAAATCAATTTTAATCAACAATCTACTCACTGCTATATACTGTTTGCATTATTTCTTGTTACAATCCCGGAAATAAGCAAACTAATAGTATTGATTAAATGCATTAACAAGAGTCCTCACCATATTCCTGCGTGGAATTAGGCCCTAATTCTTGTTGGGTTTTATATTTGAACATTGGCTTTATATCTCTTTTAGAATGTAATTTGGGCAACATCATTGAAGTCTTAGAAATCATGCCTATCATGTCATAGACATAAATCTTGAATTTGAGAAAGGAAATCATGGAGAATACATAACAATGGTCATAGAAAGCTTGAAAGGCATGACTAACATTCATACATAGAATCGAAACCCTAGAACATGCTTTCCACAATTTAAGGATTCTAGGGTTTACGAAAACAACATAGTTTTGACACAAGGGTGAAAGGAACCCTCTTTGAAGTCCCACATACATGGTTGAAGGATTCCCCTAAGATCTTGAAGCTTGTTTGCACACGGAGAGAAAACCCTAGTTCTTGAGCCTTGAGAAAAAAAGGGAGAAGATGACTTAAGGATATTTTGAGTTGAATGAGGGATTGAGCAAGGAAAATTCCTTAAATTCGTCCCATAGGAAGCCTGAATGACCTAGTTTATGAGGTAAAAGCATCAAAAATTACAAAAATAGCACGCTTTAAAATGTTCTTAAAAATCTGTCCATCTAGTATTATGGAGTCGTACCATGATTTGTGGTGACATACCACGGGTCATGGCTGCTCCATTGTGGATTAGGGGTGGCTTAATAGCTTCTTTGAAACTCTTGTCTGGTGCTTGAGTACGAGTCGTACACATACCACAGTCGTATGTCTGTCTTTGTCAAACACAGCAGTGCTTCACTAAACTGGCCATAACTTTTTGCTCCGAACTTTGAGTGATATAAGTTTGGATGCATTGAAAAGAAAGACTCGGAGGTGCTTAAATTTGATATACAGATCACCAAAAAACTTCATAAATGGGAGTTATGATCGTTTAAAGTTGACCCTTGCAAGAACTTATATGAAAAACTCAATCGGTAGGAAAGCTCTCTACTCAACTTTATGCTAGAGGTTCCTTATGTCCTTAATTTTTATCCAATGCACTTTTCCATAGGAACTCATCTTAAAACTTAGTCTCTGTCGACCTTTGTCTATACCCTAGAAAGACATGGTACTTTTGAGCCACAAGTGACCCTAGGCCAACCCATGATCTATCATTACACTAGTAAACCGAGTAAACATAAAGAGGAAATGCGAAAAAGGGAGTTTTCCTAATAACAAATAGAGCATGAGTAAAGAGAATGTTTCAAAGGTGAACTTCGGTGTGAACGATAAGGAGTATGAACAAAGGTTTTCTAATAACATCTTGTAGCCTCCCATCATAAGTGTGGCGCTTCACACCCATGAAAAGGACTCTACTTGGCCAGGTTTCGGACAACCTAGAGGATACTCTAAACTTAATGCTCTGACACCAAGTTTGACACGACCAGAGAGTCTATACCGCATGCAGACACGGTACTTTGGAACCCACAAGTGATCACAAGACAGCGATGGTGTATTATTACAGTAAACTAAGTAAACATAAGAGGAATCTTTAAATAAGTAAATCATTAAACAAAAATCTTGATTTGTAAAAGTCAATACATTTGAAAAATCATCTTGAATAACTCTATCTATGTGAAAGCCATCCACTAAATGATGAGTAGTTGGGATAAGCCACTAGCTAACTCTAAATCTGATTATAAGAACTGCTTGAAAATAAATACCATCCTCGAAAAATGAGGACTCACCAAACATTGTTGATATCGTTACTTGAAGGGATCTGGCCAATAGCGTCTTGGTGCGACAACTTTGTGCCTATATCATGATACGATATAGTATAGAAGGTATGCGTCGGTACATTGAATGTCTTGAAGTAAGTGAGAGATATAATAAGCATGAAACAACAACGACTAAACTGAAATGACATGAAGCCAACTAAAATATTGAAAATTGATACAATGAAATATTAACCGATATGGTTAATAATGACCTGTTAATGGTCATAGACATGCCCGAGGATTTGAGATACTATTTAGGAGCTAAACTAAATTGAGGCTCATCTTGACTAGTTGGAGAATCTATAACCAACATATAACCACATGAGCTAAACATGGATTTCGATAAACACGCCCATCGATAGGACCCAATATACCTTTCCAAGGTATAAAGGCATGAAGCCCAGGTAATCCTGAAATATAGGGGCCCGATGGAGGCCCAAGTGACCCCTACGGTGGCGACGTAGTTAAAACCTGGTGCTTGGAACCCCGGTCGCTCGGTGCTAAGTACTACTCCGCTAGATAATCCTAAATTGCCTACTAAAGCGATAGCTGAAGCTAGGGCGCAGAATAAGTCAAGAACACTTATCTAGAAGTACCTTGAGATTCTTATGTCGGCCGGATAAGCATACAAGTGTTCTAAGACCGCCGAGAGATGCTTATTTGGAAGAATCATATGCCATCTATAGAACTAATTGATATCTAATAACTAATAACTAGATACGATAGCCAGGCGGCATGCGACACCTCAAGATGGAGCTATAGTCAAGCGATCAACTTACATATACGAAAAAATACTAAAGGTACTAACATTTTGGCGAGGCCGAACTACCATGCAAGCGGCGAAAATTCATATGATAACAATAACATGGGAATTTCAACAGCATTAAGGGTTAAGCAACATTTTATGTCCTAATCAATTATGCATTACCTAGTTACTACACTTATCCAAAATTAGGGCTAAAGTCACTTTTCGGAAAACGAAGTATCAGCAGTTACTAGATAGTAGGAATATAGTAACAAGCAGTATGAATAGCATTTCATATGATTTTATTGGAACATGACCAAAAATTCCTATAATTCGAAAGTCTCGGGGCATAGAATTGATAAGAAAATTTAGATGGATTTTGGGGCACAAGGGAAGAATAATTCCCTTGATAAATTCTCACATACCTGGTGAAGGATCACGGAAAATTCTTGAAAATATGAGAAAAGAAAAGTCAAAACCCTTGCCCTTCTGTGCTTTCAAAAAGCCAGACCTTTAAATTTGACTTTGAGAGAGAATCACGAGGAATGAAAGAGGGAACATTGTTCTACCCTTTAATTCTCTCTAAAACACTCAAAATGATAGGGTTTAGAGAAAAAAAGATGGAAAGTTACTAAAATAACCCTAGGACAAAATCTAAAATACTTCCCCATCAAGGACAGTCTGGAAGTCGTACCTTGCTTCCCACGACTCATTGCGACCCGATCATTAGTCTAGGCCTAAATGCAGCTTACTGAAATTTGAAACGAGGGAGACCACGACTTGTTGGATGAACCAATGGGTTGTTGGTTCCTCCCGTAGCCCTTTAGTAGGAGTTTGAGCTAAAACACTAGAACCCCTTTAGCGACAGCACCACGACTCATTGGTGAACCTCGAGTCATGGTAGCGCTGTCGTCACCATTTCCTTGGCTTGGAGGATTTTGGATTCTTTCAACAAGGAAACCAAGGCTAGAGAGTGACAATGAGTCGCGGGTTCCCCTTGGCCAATACGAGAAAATTTGAACCCTTAATGGAATTTAACCAACGAGTACCAACAACGATTCGTCATAGCCAACAATGGTTTGTTTGATGACTGCATTGTTTTTACGAGACATCTTTAGTGTAGGGTTACGAGTTGGGAATCTGCATTGGATCATCGGACGACCCGTTACTCCTCACCATGGGTAATTCAATGCATCGTTGGTTCTCAAGTCACTTTGGCCAAGTGACCTTGACCGGAACAACGGTTCGTTACTTAACAATGACTTCGTTGTCTTGTTCATTTTAAGACCAAATTTTAAGTTTAATCTATTGAGTCTTGGGTTGGTCTAGGAGAGTTTCGGGGGTGTTACAATATCTCCCCCTTGGGATCATTCATCCTCGAATGAAGATAAAACTATTGGAAAACTAAGAAAATTTGCATTTCCAAAGCTGAGACTATAAACTAATTTACGAAGGAGTGGCCGACTCCAAGCGGTTTAACTGCCTTGTGAGTTAACACAACTAGGTGCATATAGAAAGTACGAATAGAAGTGATAGTCTTGAACTAAACAAAGTATTGAGGAGGAATTTAATACACGATGTTGGAACTTAATTGGAAGGAAATAAATGAGGAGTATTTGGCTATCATGCACCTTACGCTCTCTGGCTCCCTCAACTAGTTGGTTCCTTCATAAGACTTGACTTCCTTATTTCTCCAACTTACGAACTTGTTGGTCTAGGATTTGGACTTTTGGAACCTCTTTGTAAAAGAGACTATCTTTTATTCTTACACTGTCTAGTGGCAAAACTAAAGTTGGATCTTGATGTTCTTCTTTAATAGTGACACATTGAAGACTAGGTGCATTGATGCTAACTCCGCAGGAAATTCTAACTCATAGACATCTTGCCGATTCACCTCATAATCCTGTAAGGTCCTACATACCTCAGATTGAACTTCCCTTTCTTTCAAAAACCTCATCACCCCTTTCATGGGTGAAATTTTTAAGTAAACCCAATCATCTACAACAAATTCTATCTCTCCTCCTCACATCGCATATGATTTACGCATCGGCATTACGCTGTTTTCAACCTTTTTCTAATCAATTTCACTTTCTTCCTTACCCTTCATGAACCTAGTCTAGTCTATTAAAGTAGCTTCGCCAACTTCAGGGCTACCCTATAAGGGACCTACACCTCCTACAAGATAAATGCCTCAAATGGGGCCATGTGAATCTTTTGGAGTGGTAGCTATTGTTGTATGCAAATTCGATGAGAGGTAGGTGATCATCCCAACTTCATTGAAGTCGATCACACAAGCTCTCAACATATCTTCTAAGGTATGAATAGTTCGCTTAGATTTTCCAATGGTTTGAGGGTGAAAAGCTATGTTGAGCTTAACACGAAAATCTTAGGAGTCAGCTACGGAAATGACTTCTAAAATGCGAGGTGAGGCGAAATATTCAACTCTATACGAGATGATGGACAAGGGCACCCTATGTAGTACGACTAACTCCAGGATGTACGGCTTAGCATAACCCTCTGCGGTACGCGGATTTTATTAGAATGTGGCGACTTGGTCATCAATCTCCTATCACCCAAATTAGTCATGCGTCGGTAGTACAAAGGTGGACACAATGACAAAGTCTATATTCACTTCTTCCCACTTCCATGAGGTATGCGTATCACAGTCATACCCTAGGTATCTAATGTTCCTTTGCTAGCTGGCGAGTTTGGGCACTTAGCCACAAATTCTCGATGTCTCTTTTCATGTCGTTCCACCAATAGATATCCGTAGGTCACGGTACATTTAGTGGCACCTAGGTGGATAGAATATACGGGCTGTGTGCTTACAGTATTTATTGTCTCGAGTCACCTTCAACCGATACACAAAGTACGCACAGTAGCAGGCACACCATCTCCCCCTTTGGAGAAAGCCTCTACTTCTTTTCGATTCTGCGTCTTTCGGATTAGCGGTATGGGATCTTCATCCTGCTTTGACTTAACTTCAACAACTAATGAGAATCGCCCCGTGCAGCAGTACTACTCCAGCCCTCATTTGAATTGACCAATTGCACACCTAATCGAGCTAACACAAGTATCCTTTGCCCCGTATTGCTTTACCGCCACTCTTCAATATGAGCAACGCTCCCCATGGACATCATGCATAGGGCATCACCACCATATTGGCCTTTCCGGTGGTATGGCACACTTATGTCATAGTCCGCCCGGTAGCTCAACCACCTTCTTTGATGAAGATTCAAGTCCTTACATTGAAACATATTGAAGGCTCTTGTGATTGGTGAAAACATCCACGTAGACATAAAAGATAATGCCTCCATATCTTCAAAGAAAACACCATTGTTTCTAAATTCAAGATCATGAGTTGGATAGTTCTTTCATGATGTTTCACAAATAATATCACCTTAACTTATTTATCATAACGCAACGATCCAACTCTAGAAGCATCAGAATATACAACAAAGCCATTCGTACCTTCGGTAAGGTTAAAATTGGAGACGGTAATGAGTCGAGTCTTCAACTCCTGGAAACTCTTCTCACATGCATCTTACCATTGAAACTTCACCTTTTAAGTTAGCTTAGTAAGAGGAGATCAATAGAGGAAAATTCTTCTACAAATCGTGGTAATAACTTGACTAATTCTGTGGCTTCTATGTGTGTGCTATCTTTGTTGGGAAATAGGTCTTGGCAAGTCTTTCTCACTACTATCTTTTGAGGATCTACTTGAATAACCTCACCTGAGACCATGTGACCAAGGAAAGTCTGAGACTCAACCATAATTCACATTTCTTTGAATTTAGCGAACAACTGGCAGTCTCTAAGCATCTGTAACGCACTACCCTCGGAATGGTTAGCATGTTCTTCCTCATTTTTGGAGTATCCGAAGACGTCAATCAATGAATACAATGGCGAACATGCTAGATATTGCTAGAAAACCATGTTTATTAGGTCCATGAGCAGCTCGGGGCATTGGTTAATCCAAAAGACATAACCATGAATTCATAGTGACCATACCAAGTTATGAAGGTTGTTTTTAGTATGTCATTCCACGACTCTAAGGCGATAATATCATGACATGAGGAGTCTACCTTAGAAAACAGCGGCTCCTTGAAGTTGATCGAACAAATCGTCAATCTTGGGTAGGGGATACCTGTTCTTAAGCGTAACCTTGTTCGATTGACGGTAGTCGATACACATTTCTAAAGGTACCACATTTCTTTTGCACAAACAACATTGGAGCACCCCATTGAGAGATGTTGGGCACAGTAAAACCCCTTATCAAGAAGGTCTTTTGGTTATTCCTTCAACTCCTTAAGCTCGGTTAGACATTATTGTAAGGAGGAATAGAAATGGGTACAAGAGTGTTTGAAGAAGGTCTCTATGCAGTCTATATTCACTCGGGAGGACTCTTGGAAGATCTTTGGGAAACACGTCACGGAATTTGCTTTGACAACTAGGGCGCGAATAGTTTGGATATCAAAGATGGAATCTTTGACTGAACTAGGTGATAGATGCACCCTTCGAAAGAGCTTCCTTGCCTTTAGGTAGGAGATAAAAACGACCCTTAGGCACGGAACAACTACCACTCTAGAATTGAAACCATTTGGAAACTAAAATATGGCGAATCTAGTTTTGCGATCGCGCGAGGCATAGCAGATCACGGGAAATAATATAGGTCCCGTGATACGCTTTGACTTAAATTAGTCGTGTTGTCTAAACTGTTGATACATTTCATGTGATTTTATATAAAAATGAAGATATGTGCTAACCAACATGATTAGCCTTTGTTTTGTAGGTTTTGATGACTTTTGAGCTAATTCATGAGTTGGTGAAGTAGAGGAGCTTGTAGGCAGATAAACACGCGAGAACGTCGGCAAAGAGGAGGCCCAAAACAGCCCACTGTAGCGTCGGCAACGTGCCACGGCGAGCGAGCTGCTAAGGCAGCCCTCTGTGCGTTGGCGGCGTGCCACGGCAGGGTGGCTCCTGCGACCACGAATTGTGTGACAGCGCTGCCCAAGCAGCGTGCCACATTGCCATCGCGGCAGGTTACTGCGAAGCCGATTTTGGTGATTTCAGTGAGCTTTCGCGTGCCTCAGTGTCACGGCGGTGCTCCCGCGATACACAGTGACACGGAGCCGTTCACGACCCAGGCCAAATTATGCACGCTCTCCATTTACATAAATAGGACCCTTAGCTCTTATTTCCATTTTAGTCACGATTTTGTGCGGAACACTTAGGAGAGAAGGGAGAAGTGGGAGAACTCATCTAGGGTTATCAAATTCCCTTCTGCTCTACCAATCTCATGTAAGTATGTAGTTAGGAGTAGATTAGTAGATTAGGAGTAGATTAACGTAGTTTACTAACATGAATGGCAAGAACCCTTCCTCTAGGGTTGAAGCCATAGTTTTGATTATGAATTCTATGATATTGTTTGGAAATTGAGTTATTAGATTGTTGTTTTGTCTTGCATTGTTTTGTGGTTGTTTTTATGATCCTGTAAAAGCATATTGTTAACGGAAATAGCTTGAGAAGGCATTACCTAGGTCGGGACATGAGAATGTAGAGCATGAAGTAATCTCAGGGAGAGGTTCGTGTTTGGATAAAAATATACCTAACACCTTGCTTGGTTGACACACGGGGTTATGAAGGCCAACTTGGGATGTCACATCACCACTCGAAGAAGTAGTTGTGCAGCTAGGTTGCGTTAAATGGTTAGACGTATGAAAGTCCCTAATCGTTCCCATCAACCACAACATAATTATTTGCCGCAGCGACTAGAAAAGTTAAACTCCTCGCTCACAATGATGCAGTGAGGCTAGATTGCCAGGTTTAGAGGCTCGAAATACCATGAACATGTAATTCCAATTATGTGAAATAACAATTGATAGTCCCACACTTACTTGTTCCATTGCAAATTGTATTATCGCATGATTAATCGGTTTTTAACTCTATGTTGCTCACGAAGCACTTTCAGAATTCTTGATTGACCCAAACTTAGACTTAAATATCCCAGCCATCGAAAATGTCTATAACCAACACTTTAGGTATTTAAGATTCACCGCATAAATGAAGCCGGTTAGGAATGGGTCGATCCCTTGGGTTCGATAATTCGGTTCTTAAAAAGAGCCACTATATTACTTGCGACCATTACACTTGCGGAGCTCATCAAGTTTTAAGCGTAGTTACTTAGGGTTCAATGAGTTTTGATAACTTATCTATTTTTGTGTGATTTTAAATTTTCTTTAAGTGTTGAGAAACTTGGTCTTAGTTTGTCTATTTGCGGGTGACGAGTTGTCCTGCCCGGTACAGCTAGAAATAGAGCTTGTGGGCAGATTGTGAACACAGGCATCCAAATCCATTTGCAAAGGAGAGTAGCTCTAGAGCAAAAATTTGAAGAGACTTCAAGAAAAGGTACAATGACAACCACCCCGTAGGGGCAAACACAGTTGTCATCAAAAGCAATAGCGGCAAGATCGGTTCGCGAAGTGGCCATCCCACTAGCGGCGAATATGACCTCTAGTATCCAAGTAAGCCGAACTGGAAGTAAACTTTGAGCTTAAACGAGAATATGAATACTTATTTGTTACATTCTAGTGGTGATTCGGAATGGCACATGAGGACCGCAGGCCAGCACTACGAGCTTTCTTGAGATTAGTGATCGTTTGTCCCCACCGGCGTGTCCACTGATTATGTCCGCTTAACCCTCTTCCCATTTTCATTGTTGGGAGGCGAAAAGTGGCTGAAGGTGAGCCACCGAACTCCATAACTTCAAGGGATGACTTGGCCGGGAAAGTTCCTTATCGGATTCTTTCCTTGAGCAAGGCCTGAAGTTGAAGTGAAATACTCGGTTTCAAGCAGAAGCACGATGGGGAACTATATGGCAGAGATTCAAGTCATTGAGAGGCTTGTCCCCATCATCGGCAATCGAATGAAGTCTTTGGCCCATACCTTTGTAGAAAGTCTAGACCCACAATAAAAAATATTACTAGACTACGCAGCGGGTGGGCAAGCCTTGGAACGTATGATGAGTTGTACACTTTGTTGAACAAAATTGCACAAGGAAATCCCGAGTGGCACGGCCCAGTCATCAGAAGGAGCGGGGAAGAAGATCGGGGTTGACAGAAACGGTCGTTTGAATGCCTTGGCGGCCATGATTAGCTTCGTTTCAATATCCAAATGTTGACTTCAGTTCAATAAATTTAGTATGCACCAACTTACGAGGCGGTAAATGCGGTTCGACAAGCTCCGAGTTGGTGTAGAAATTTGTGTCTAATAATGGGCATAACGAATCTTGTGGAGCCAATCCCGGAATTAGTCAATTTTGTTGGGAATGTGCACAGAATCGGATGGTTGAAGGACTTCTAGAATGATTTCAAATTGAATAGCTACATAGCGAGTCACGAATGATAGTGGGGTTCCTACATCTAGTATGACATATATGGAAGAGACCTAACATACCCATGACCACATCGGGTGAGCTCTCTGAGGCTAATGAAATGACAAAGCATAAAGAAGTTGTTTTGAGCGTAACCACTATCCATTACTGGGTATTTACCTGCTTGGTTGGATGCTTTGTTAGGGCTCTTGAAGTGGTAGACTATTTTCTCCCCGTCCTATTTGACGGACATTCTTTTGCGGTGACCTAGCTATCCACACCCAAAGCAACCCTCTTTGAAATGGAAGAAATCACAGGATGGTTCTTGCAACACTTAGGGAAATCTTGATAATGGTTGCTGCTCTGTGACTGCAGTGCAGGAGCGGATGCTCCAACCCTTTGATCCTTGCGGGATTCCCGAAAAGCCAAGGGCATCGGCTTAGGTGTGTGCTAGAGTCCTCTATTGTTGCACATCAGGCGGCTACTTTCGCCGGACCTCTAGTGGCAATAGTGTGATTGACCTGTTCTAGCCCGCTTATTTTCCCTTTTCCATATCTTTCGACTTTTCTTCCTCAATCTTACGGCCATAGACAATGAGGTACGGAGAGGTCAATATCCTTTATGAGAATAGCGGTCTGGCGCTTCTTAAGTACAAGGTTTGATACTCTATTGACGAACTTGGCATACGAGCCCTTGGCTGGCTACCATCTCTTGAGCATACCTCGAAAATCGAGTGAAATATAATGCATATTCCTCACGGTCAGTTACCATGCTTTAAGTTCATGAACTCACGCAACCTTAGCCTCCCTCAACTCAGGGGAAGAATATGTCTAGAAATATTGTGGTGGACTCTTCCCACTCTGCAGTTACGCTCTGCTGGTCTCCCTTCCTTCCTACGATCGTACCAAATCAGAGCCACCCCTTTCAGCCCAGTGGCGACCGAGATCGGCCCACTCTCCACAAAACTAACACCCATAATTTGAGGTGATCCTCCCACCTTCTTCTACAAGCTGTCCTCTCCCAACTTGGATCCACAAAAAGCTGGAGGTTTATTCGGGTGAAGTCTCGAACCTAGCAGCTCCCTACGGACCCGTTTGTGTTCACGGAACCACACGATGGTTTCACTTGGTTGGTCTTGTCTCAACTAGCGAGTGGATTGTTTCTACAGAGTGCATTTGAGGACACTTGATCCTCTTGAGGGGCTGCTTGGAGGTAGTGGGGCAGTCGGTTAGTGTCGTCTCTCCTTCCATTTCATCAACTTGAGGCATATTTTCACCGAAGCGAAATAGAGCATGAGTTAGGAGAGCGTTTCTAAATTGAACTTAAACACACGATAAGGTATGAACAAGGGAGTATTTCCTAACATCTTGTAGCCTCCCCATCATAAGTAGGCGCACTTCACACACCTATGAAAAGGACTCTACTTGAAGTGACTTTCGGATATCTAGGATACTCTAAACCTAGGGATTTAATACCATGTTTGTCACAACTTTGAGTCTATACAGATAGAGACAAGGTACTTGGATCCTAAGTGACTAGTAGCACATGTTGTATCATTACCTTTATTGGCGAGGTCAATACATCTGAAAAATCATGCGAATAACTGTATATGCAGAAAGTCTTGTACTAAATGATGATTCTTTAGGACAAGCCCTAGCTAACTCCTAAAATCGACTATAAAAAGCCCAACTAAAAGGTAAATATCGTCCTTGAAAAATGAGGACTCACCGGTTTCTTCATTGTTGATATCATTAAAGGGATCTACTCATGATCTTGGGATGAGAACCTGCACCTCTATCGTATTCTGAAACAACATAAAAGGTATGCATCGGTACTTTGAATGTGGTAGGTAAGTGAGAATATAATAAGCATGAAAGAACAAGCAACTACTTTGAAAATGACATGAAATGACCAACTAAAATACGCGATACAACTTAAATATAAGCGTGTAGTTATGTATTACTGGCTAATGGTCATAGCTTGCCTGTATACGAGATACTAAAGCGAGCTAAACTAAACTAAATACAAGCGAGATTGTACTGACTTGGAGAGCCTATAACCAACATATAACCACTTGAGCTTGATGTCATAGTGAATTTATTGCTCTAGCGACACTTAAAACTCTATGAATGTGCATGACTTTAGGTACATTTATGTGGATATGACGCGTTTTGGTAGTTTTGCGGGTAAATCGGAGTCGGGGGAATAAAAGTTAGTAAAAGGATAGAACACATAGAAAAATACGTCGAGATGAAATTTGAACTATGGACCGTTGGTCATATCACGAGCCGTCCTAGTAAGTTGTTGCATGTAATTAGAGAACTTGGTTAAGTGAGTGCCCGAAGCAACGGCTGAAACCCACGAGTCGTACTAACACAATGGACCATTATGATCGGCCGTGGGAAGATACGAGAGAGAATGTCAAGCTGAAGTTCAAACGACGGATGGTTCCTATGGATCGTGTGAACTTACAATGAAGCAGATCTGTCTGGTCATGGAAAGAATCGGAGAAGAATGACCAAGAGTAGGCCCCGCATCTACGGACGAGACGGGACGGGCCGTGCAACTGGGATGGAGTGCAGGTATTCATACCTCTTGGTTCGAAATAATGATGGGAGGCTAGGAAACAGTTGGACCAACGGCCTGAACAATCTCACAATGGCCCGGGTGTGAGGCCGGATGCTGAAAACGAGACAAGTCTAAGGAAGCAACGGCTGAACATTGACACTCTAACAATCCATTAAAGCTACCAACAGAGGCTAACGGTACACCTTACACCACCATCCTAATTTGACTTAGTAAATGATTTGTTTCATGTATATAAATAATTTGTTTAGAGTTTGTTATTCTACAAGTTACGCAATTTTACGGCTTTGAACGGTATTTTTTGGGTGTTATTGACTACCATCAAGGTTCAAGAAATGAAGTTTATAATTTTTTTCTTGAATTTGGAGGATTCAAACAACCTTGGATTTTTATTCTTTGATTTTGGTGATTTAATCAATTCAAGTGGTTTTCTTCTATATATGAATCTCTGTAAGTTCTCGATTATGATTTCTTCTATATTTGTTGATTGTGATCATACAAGTATGAGTAGCTAAACCCATAACTAGGGTTGCGGGAACCATGATGAATTAACACACATAGGTAAAAATAATTAGTGAATCTTGAGAACGGGGTTTTATGCATGTATTGTTTTTCCTTCGTGTTAATTTTTTTTTTATGATTGCAAACATTGAGGCTGCCTTATTCTTACTCACGAGATCAAGGGTACTTGAATAGGAAAAAGGAACTAACAATTTAAGACTATCAACTCTCATCTAATAGTTTGACCTTGTCAGGAATAGCTAATCGGATATCAAGGGTAAGTTAATTAAGCATACACATTATACGAATCAAGTTGCGTAGTGATAATCATCTATATAGGGGACCAACCATTTTAGTAAATTTAACTTGCAATATTTGCATGCTAAACATTGAAATAGATCACTAGTCTAAAAGTCTTGTGGTTATGAAATCACGAGGAACACAATCCGAGTCACTTTGTGTTTCAAACCTTCCCTTTTAGGAAATAAGTAAACGATAGTATTAGCTAAACACATTAACTCAAGTTCTCGTATACTCCTTACGAGTTCGGCTTGCCGAACCTGGTTTGGAGTTCCTATATTTGGCATTGACCGCTTTATATCTCATTACAAGGTGTAATTTTGGCGACATCAAATTTTGGCGTTATTCTTAGGAAATAAGGCTTAGGCTTTGTTAATAGTGTTTGCTTTACTTCAGTCATATTTACTTTTATTTTCTTTTATTGTTTTTGTTTTAATAGGTCTTAGGTTACCATTGCATGCACCCAGTCTGAGCCAAGAAAATGCCTGGTTTCAATTGATTACAAACGCAGACAATCTTTTGCAAAATTTGAGGAGAATTGGCCAACATGCATGATAAAGAGACGGAGTGGAATAGGCTACGGCTAGGATGTCGGCTAAGGAACAATCTCGGGCAAGAGATGAGATTTAGCAAGGAGTTGCGCGAGCAACGCCTAGGCTATTGAAGGCGGCGAGCTAGAAGCAATAGAGGTCCGAGATCGGCGAACGCCATTATTTCGATGATGACGATGATTCTGATATTGATGGAAAATTTGGTGCCACTAGAGCTATTGTCCCTCCCCTTTGCCTACTGGGGAAAAGTTTGAAATTACCGGTGTTATGATCAATCGCTCAGCAAAGGGGATACTTGTGGGGCATGCAGCGATGATGCACATACTCACTTGACTATATTCATAGGTATATACAAAGCATACAAACACATAGGGAGTGAGTCGGGATGTGATGCGGCGGAGTTATTTCCCTTTCATTAGGAGATGAGGCAGCACTTTGGTTGGTTGAGCGCACAACAATTCTACCACTACATGGGCCGGATTTGAAAAGAGCTTTTCTTGAAAGGTTCTTCCCACATTCGAGCTTGTAGAGATGAAAGATAAGATATACAACTTGGTGAATTAAATTACGAGGCACTTCATGAGACATGAGTGAGGTTCATCAACAAGCTTAAAAAGGTGCTTATGTAGATCCCAGGATGACATTGTTGGAGATCTTCTATAGGTCTCTAAATTCTAACACCAAGGCGGTGGATGATAAAGTGTCTATCGGGACATTCATGAGTCACCACTTATTTGAAAATTTGTTGGGGTCCTTGACAAAATCACTAAAACCAACCGCTGTACGCCAAGAGTCGGAGGCTGCGGATGGTACTTATGCGGAAGTATGTTTGTGAAAAAAAGAGAAGTAGGATGGGCCGAGATCGGGATATTGTTGAGATAAAGACCTGGCTAGGGCTTCTTGCAAAGCATTTGATGGGACCTAGAGGGTGCAGAAAGGTCAATGTTGTGGGTTCTCAAGGCAAGGCCACAAAATAATGGAGTGAATCGGAATGCGAGGAGGATGCAAATTATGCGAATGATCAAGGGGTGGGTTTTAGGACTATTACCCAGGGTCTAACCAAGAATCTTGGCGTCAAGGTGGAGGGAACCAAGTTCGGAACTACTACGAGAGATAAAAATTACAGCGTGCCATCTGAGAGACAATGGAAATTTGGAAAAAGCATGAGGGTACAAGGGCCAAGCGGTCAATATGTTCCTCGAGCGGAAACGAGCCGAGTCTAGTGGTTCAGGGTGGAAGACATGTTGTCTAAGGTACTTAAGCATATGAAGCTGACAGGATGGCCCATTTCAAGGAACTCTGAGTGCGATATTTACGAGTATGAACCAAAAGATGGAATCACATGTCGTGGCCATTAAGCGAGATTTGAGCAGCGCTTAATCCAGTATGCATTGCTATGAACCGAAGCGAAAGGCACACTTCGCGAAATACGGTTCAAAATCCAGTGACAATTATTTCATGACTGATCACTACTAGTAATGGCGGCAGTTGATCCTATGACGCCGGTTGTGACTGATAAGTTAGTTGAGCCCATGGTGATTGATGATTATAAGGTTGCGGACTCCGAGGAGCAAATTTTGGTTGATGATTCCACGTATATGAGAACTCCTAGTAATGAAAAGAAGCATAGATTACGGCAAAGAGAAGAGGAAGAAGGTACCTAAAATAAATCACACCTATTTAAGACCTCCTCCCCTTTTTCCACGAGAGGTTAAAGAAAAGGTTGAAGACGGGAAGTATCACAAATTCATTTCAATGCTAAAATAGTTATACGTGAACATCCCATTGTCGGAACGGCGGATGCTCGACTATGCTAAATTCATGAAGGCACCTTGTCATTAAAAGAGGGCGAAGTGAGCTTCGAACACAGCCAGATGGTACCATTATAGTGCAATAGCATCTCGTTTTCTCTTTCGGTAAAAGGAAGACCTGGAGCTTTCATACCGTGAACTATTGGAGTCTTTAAATTTTCTAAGGCGATATGTGATCTGGGTGCTAGTATTAACTTGATTCCATTAGCAATGCCGTGGGTTGCACCAACAACAATGCGGCTTTTGATTGGCGGATCGCACAATGAAAAATCGTGCAGAATTCTCTATGATGTTCTAGTGAGTAGATTCCTTTATATTTACGGCGATTTTTTATTACGGACTATGAGGTTGATTTTGAGGTCCCCATTATTTTTGGGGCGACCATTCCTTGCACCGGACGTGCTCTTGTAGATATAGAAATTGAACAAATGAAATTATGGTTGAATAATGAGGAGGTGGCGACAATGTATTGGTCCCAGCGACCAAATGACATGAGTGTGGTCTCGGTAATTGATGTTGTGGAACCTAAGTTTCCAATTATGCCCATTGAGGATTTAGTGACTATTGTGGATTTGTGAGTAGTGTTATTGAATGTTGCTGCGAGAGATTCATAGAGGGGTTGGAGATAGGTAATGCACTTGCTGGTATGGGGTCATACAATTACGCTCCAAAGAAGATTGATCTTGATACGAAGAATCGGGTGACCCCACACGTAAGCCATCTATTGAGGAGCCTCAGTATTGGAGCTCAAAACACTCCCATCTCACTTGCATTATGCAATTGGGGACCGGAAACACTTTACCGGTCATAGTATCATCTCACTTGGAGGAATGGAAAATGGAGGCTTTGGTCCATTTTGAAGAAGACTGAAAAGGTCATTGGGGGACCATTTCGGACATAGTGGAATCCCATCCAATATTTGCACAAATAAGATCTAGCTAGAGCCATATTGTATTATGAGCATTGAGCATCAGCGTAGATTGAATCCACCTATGCAATAGGTGGTCAAGAAGGATATTAAAGTAGTTGGATGCGGGTGTGGTTTACCCTATTATAAACTGACAAATGGGTGAGCCCGGTTCGGTGCGTGCCAAAGAAGGAAGGAATCACGGTGGTCCCAAATGCTAACAATGAGCTCATTCCCTCCAGTCCAGTCACCTATTGGAGAGTATGCATGGACTATAGGAAGTTGAACCATTGGACTCGAAATATTTTCCTATGCCATTCATGGATCGGATGGAACCGACTTGTAGGCGAGAGAATGAGTGCTGTTTTCTTGATAGTTATTCGGTACAACCGAGATATCTATAGTCGAAAGACCAGGAGAAAATCACTTTCACCCATCCATATTGTACATTTTCTTTCAAGAGGATGTTCGGGTTATGTAATGCGCCCATCACTTTTCATCATTGCATGATGTCATTTTCTTACATGGTGGAGGACACCATTGAAGTCTTTATGGATGACTTTTCGGTGGTGGGTGACTCATTCGATAAATGTTTGGCTCATTTGAGAAAGGTGTTGTAGTGATGTGAAGAGACCAACTTGGTGCTTGGCGGGAAGAGGTGCCATTTCATGATCAAAAGAAGGTATGATTCTGAGCCCTGAATTTCTAGTAAGGGTATTGAGGTGGAGCAGGGTAAGATAAGAAATAATTGCTAGTCTACCACCTCAATTTAGCGAAAGGTGTTGAAGCTTTTTGGGTCATGGAGGGTTTTATAGGAGATTCATCAAGGACTTATCAAAGATTGCACATCCTTTGTGTAAGCGCTTCGAGAAAGGAGTGGGGATTTGTTTTGATGAGGCGTATGCGAAGGCGTTTGAATGCTTAAAGAAAGATTGACCCTTTGTCCGGATTATGGCTGGCTTTTATTTGGTCTTTAACATTCGGAGGTTATATGTGATGCTAGCGATGTGGTATTTGGGAGTTGTATTGGAGTCGGGCGTGAAAATATTTTCCACCTATTTATTATGCTAGAAAGGCTCTTAATGCGGCTCAAAAAAATTGCTACCATGAAAGAAACGGGGAGTTGTTGGATGTAGTATTTGCATTCGTGAAGTTTCGGGCGTACTTGCTTGGAACCAGGTGATAGTCCATACGAACCATGCAGCTGCGAGATATTTTATAGCAGAAGATTGGTGTAGTTTTGTCGATGGGTTCGATTCTTGCAAGAGTTCAGTTCGATGTAAGGATGAGAAGGAATTTGAAAGCCGGTGACGGATCACTTATAAGGATTGGAAGTAGATGCAACACTTTGAGATGAGATTGACATAGATGATGCATTCCCCGACAAGAAGGTTTTAGGCGCCTCATAGGATCTCATCCTGGTTTGCGGACTTCGCTAATTATCTGGTAGTGATGTTGTACCGGAAAACTTATATTTTCATCAACGGAAGAAGTTCATGTCACAATGTACGAGAAGTTTTTCTAGGATAGTCCCTTACTTATTCATATGTGCGCGATGGGGTGATTCAAAGACACGTGCCCGAGGCGGAAGTGTGAGCATATTGGAGTGCGCCACTCATCCCCCATTGGGGGTCATCAAAAGCAGGATTCGCACAACCCCTGAAGTGCACGCAATATAGGTACTATTAGCTAACCATTCACCGGGATGCACATGATTTTGCAGGCATGTGATGCATGCCAAAGGCAAGGCATATCAAGGAGGCATAAGATCCTCTTACTCCCATCCTTGTCATTGGGTATTTGATATTTTGGGGCATTGATTTCATGGGCCCATTTAAGCTAAAATGGGATGAAGTACACACTTGTTGCGGTGGACTATGTTTGAAATGGGTAGGAGCAATTGCACTTCCAAATAATGAAGGGAAGAGTGTCTGACATTCTTGAGACGGAATATTTTTGCCCCGGTTGGGACTCCCGAGTGCCATAATTATTGATGGGAGTTCACTCTTTTGCAACTGGTTGTTTTACGAGGACTTTCTTGGAGAAGGGGTCAAACACGGGGGTGGCTTAACCTCTATAATCCACAATCTAGTTGGCAAGTTGAAGTCTCACCGGGAGATAAAGACCATCTTAGCTAAGACTATAAATGCTAACCGGAAAGATTGGTCTAGGAAACTAGATGATGCTTTATGGGCTTTTGGATTTCGCATTGAAGACTCCAATAGGTATGTCTCCATATTATCTTGTATATGTCATCTTCCAGTCGAACTTGAGCACAAACCTATGTGGGCGCTCAAGAAGCTAAATTTGAATTGGAGAAGCTGTGGCTTCTAAACTTGGTATGATCGGTTGAATGAGCTAGATGAATTTCGTTTGAAATCGATGAGAGTTCTAAAATTTATAAGCTAAGGATGAAAATTCAGCATGACCGGAATATTGAGAAGAGAGTTCAGCCAGTGATATGGTGTTACTATTCAATTCTAAACCGCTTGTTTTACGCAGGATTGAAGTCGAAATGGTTAGGTCCTTTTCGGATGGTCAAGTATACTCTATGAGGATATTGAATTGGAAAGCAATGGAGAAAGAAATTTAAGAGTGAATGGTCTTGGTGAAAGCATATTTAGGGAAGAAGCGAAGAAATTCGGTACGGGTGGATCTTTGTGCTCACAGGTGAAATCGAGTAACCTTGGGGACTTGCGTCATCTTAGTGATGTTAAAATCAAGCGTTGCAGGAGGCAACCCATGGAAGTATTTTGGTGATGTTTGAGTAATCAAAATACACGTCGTCTTCACGGCGTTAAATTGGGAGATGCTACTTGGGAGACAACCCAATTTGTAATTTTAATGTAAATATAGTGTTCCGCAGTTTTTGAAGTGTACGAGGTCTAAGGAAAAAGAAAACCTAAATGAGTCGGCTCAAGTATGAAACCACGAGTCTCAAATGGGCATTGTAAGATGGCACGGCTCATAGTTTCTATGAATTCAATACTATACAGGAGTGCTATTTTAGAATCGAACTAACGAACCGTTCATAGTTCAAACGGGTCGTTGTGTCGCCCGTTCTAACCAATTCCTATAGCTATGGACACACAATATTGGTAGTTGTGGATACAAACGACCCGTCCTATGTGCTTGCGCAAAGTTTCCACAGTTAAGTCTCTAAACAAGAAACGGGAGAAGATAAATGGAGTAAATCGTTAGCTTACGACTGTTGGACTAGTCGTGGCCAATATTAATTTTCACTAGCCCACCGAATTGCCCAGATTTTTAGTTAAAACCCCACTGCCAGGCTTCCCACAAATTGAACATTCAAAACCAAAGAAAATAATTGGCCATTACTCCCTCCCAACAACAATAGAACCCCAGAAGCACTACTCATTCGACATTCCTCCATTCTTGACAAGGTGGTAATCATTACTGCTAAAGTGAGTTCCAAATTTCTTATTACGTATATTTGTAAATGTATGTACTTCCTCATTCTAGTCATGGATACTGTAGGGTTAAAAGAGCAATCAAGTTTACCTCATTTTTCTTCGTACCTCATGATTACCTAATAATGGAAGTTAACTACTAGGATGGAATATGGCCATATGCTAGTTACGTGAAATTGGAAAAAATATTAATCATGGAGAAGTAAAACTTAATCTAATAGGTGTTATGAAATTTTGATGGGGGTAGAGTTTTAGTAATCACAAATCTTTGATTTAATGCCTAAACTAATACATGGGTTTTTCTTTTGAAGCTTGAAGGGAATAGGGCGAGGGTAAGGAAGGGCGCACTGACCCAATCAACAACCCATTGTACTAGCGGCTCGTGATCATGTCGTTGGGATTTGCCCTAGGATCTCATTGATTAAGTCTCTCACAATGATTAATTCAACGGACCGTTGGTTCACCTAATGGATTGACTAAATTAATCATTGTATGAAGTCCCATACCTAAGTCCTTTACCCCCTCGATGGACTTGTCAGGGCCGTTGTATTGGCTCGTGAGTGAATTCTGACACCACTTTTAGAAGATGATTCAATGACCACAATAATGGGACATTCTTTCCTACAACAATCATGCGACGGTCGTCTATTGTGCTAAAACACTATGATAACTTGTCTTATTTTTGTGGATCTAACAATGTAGCTCATAGGTACAATGACTTCACTAGTAAACAAGAAACAACGGGAAGCTTCCGCACGAAAGGAAATTACAAAAGGCGCTTGACTCATGATGAATCAAATGAGGCCGGTTCTAGTGGTTTGGAGGTGCACTACAACATTGAAAACTCTAATGAATCTCCAGTGGTGACCACTAGGGAAAAGTCAAAGCCCGGGAAGTTACGGCGGCTAGTGCCTCACCTCCCAAGTTTGATGAGGAAAGTGGCGGCGGCTACGATGGTGAAAACCTACGTGGATAATGCGAGAGGATGGAAATGGTAATGCAGAGGAAGGCAATGATGATGCTATTAGGTCAGGGGATGATGATACTGAGGCAAAGGTCAGTGACAAGGAGAGTGATGCTTTGAAAAGTCTAACGGGGTGGGGGACCTTGGGCGTGCCACCACACCGGAAGAAAGTTCCAGAATATTTTTACGGGGTTCTAGAGATATGTATTATGCAGCGCTCAATCTCATAAAAAAAAAGGTTATCCCATCGTAGTATTTAGGAGGAGCCAAGGTCGAGATCAATGCCTAAATTAAGTTCTGAGCTAGAAAGGCTCTTGAAGATAAACATGTATTGGATGGCCAAAACTCCGAGAAAATATAGCATGGAGATTAGTGCATGAGTTCTCGCAAATTATTACTACACCTTGGAGAAAAGGCTCCCATCAAGGAATGCCATTAAGAAGGAGCCCGTGCTAGACTCTGTCGGGGCAGGAGCTATCCCAAATGACATATCGAAGAGGACCATTACAAGGGTCTTGATGAGTGGTGACTATCTGGTGCCAACCGAAACTACTGAATATGATTATTTAATGGAAGCTGATAAGAGGATCAAAAACTTGAGAACTAAGGACAAAGTGTTGCACTTTCGGTGGATGGCCAATATTATTTCTAGGTAAGGAGGGAGCGAGAATGGGTCACGGAGTAGAAAACCGTTCTACAAGGCTTCCACTGATTTTTGGCCAATGTGGTGGTCCATTGTTCGACATCGCCTCATGCCTACGGTGAATATAATGTTACGACACGAGATAGAAGCATTGGTGGCATGAATTGTATCGCGTACACCTTAACATTCCCCGAATTATTGCCAAATAGGTCGGAGCGGGCGATCAAAGAACACACTACACTTATGTTCCTGAGCACGATCTATCGACTATACATGGATCTGAGTGCACATCTTCCGATTGATCATAAATTAAGCATCAAGAATAATGAGCAACATTGATTAAGATGATTTGAATCAGTGGCGAGAGGTGGGTTTCCACTTGGTGGTTAGTTAGTGAGAGTACAGGAGGTGACGGGGTGACACATCCCGGTAGAGTTGAGCGACCATGAAGTTTCCTCCACTCAAGGTGATGATCGCATGAGGTCACTCTATTCCATCGGAAGCACATCCAGTCCAGCCCATTGGATACTTGTTGGTCCTAGAAGTGACATGAGAAAATGTCTAAGAGATTGACAATTGCGAGTGCAAGATGGACATGTTACTCAGAGCAAGTTAAGTCGTGGGTTAAAAGAAATAGAAGATGCGGCACGGGGTTACATGTGGTTGGATGGTTTAAGTCAACTCAATGATTGTCCAAATGCTCGGTTAGGTTAGGACACCCATGGAGCGAGCGCTAGCGTGTTGAAACCTCGATTCTAGATTTGTCATCGAGACCTAGTCACACACACATGAGCTTTTTCGTGATAGATGGCCGACACAGATGTAGAGATTCATCAATTCTTTGACCTCGAGCCAGCCCCGCATGAAAAAGGAAAAAGAGCGGGATGTTGAGAGAGTAGAGGATGAGGAAAGAGAAGAAAGCGAAGAAGGAGAAGCAGGCGTGAAATCTACCCTTAAGGAAAGTTGACACACCGATGCACCTGAGAGAGAGATAATGGAGTGGGTTAAAAGATGCAGGTATGTCTAGTGTATGAGATATGCTCTAGGAGAGTGGGTGCATAGTTAATTCTCCTATGCGGGCAACCGGAGAAACGCACAAGCCATAGCGGTACTCTTGCTACAGTACAGGTCGTGGCGAGACTCAGTGCTGAGAGGATCACAGGTTCTGCATCCCCCGGCCCTCGGTGACCAAACCACTAGCATTTAGGATGCCCGAGTCGTCCCTATTCTCATGTTTTACTTTTTGAATACGTCGAGGATGTCGCATGTTATTTTATAGGGGTAGGGTAGTACTTGTTTTTTAATATAACACGTGAGGATTTTTTTTTGGATATCTTTTCCCTCGGAGTTTTCTTTATCTAGGCAGCATGTTTAGGGTTGTTTTATTTGGTTTTTGTTGGTTAGCTGGAAGAAAATAGGAGCGTAAGAACGATCAAACAAAGCATGTGATAAATTGATTTTTGTGATGTATGTAATGATACCTAAATGCATTTTTGTTAATATACTTGTTTTGTGAGCGTGACCAATATGGATCTTTGTATGGAATCACGGGTATCGCAAGGATAATTAATGTCAAAGCATTGCATGAACTTGGTGGTTAGAACTTAGCCGTGCAATCAAGTGCTTGTGTGAGTAGGTTTATGGCCTAGTTCTGTTGTGTGTGTCAATCTAGAACTTTCCTAGTCGGTCATACCGAGGTATAGGATGGGAAATTGAAAAAAAGAATCATAGGCCATTTTTGATTAATAGTCACTTTAGCCTTAAAAAGACCTACCAAATGGAAATAAATAATCCCTTGATCCCAATTTTGAGCATAAATTGACCCTTCTTTTGTTAAAATCAATTCACCTTTCTACTTTTGATTATAATGAACTTTCTTTTGCCACCGGTCCCTCATGGCCCGAGACCTTTGTGACCTCAACTCGGAAAATTGCTAAGTTGAGGTGGCTATTATATGGGTGAATAAGAAGAGTATGGTAGAATGAATTGAGTAATGAAAATGAATGAGGCGGGTGCGTGTGAATAAATAAAAAATGGTTAAAGAGAAAAAGTGCAAAAAGAAAAAAATGAAAGTAATGAATACTTGAAAGAAGTAACACCGCACTCATAGTTGCAAAAGAAGAAAATGAAAGAAGGAGAAAAAGCAAAGGAAAAAGGAGAGAAGTGAAACAGAGGTTAAGTGGAGCCAAAAGCTAGTGTAGTGCCAAGGAGGGTTAAGTTACTATTCCTATATTTACCATACCCAACCCGTACCTACGTACAAGCTAAAAAGTCATAGATCCTAGTTCAGGTACGAAAACCGAGGTATTAAAAGTAAGGAAGCTTATGGTATTGTATGTGCACGGTTAGAATTTCTTTGTGAGCGTGGTGAGTTATTTCCCAATTCTAAGATAAACATTGGCATGATCATATATATGTAGGGCGGGGGGACTTCTTTGTGGTGAGGGCGCATGATTGCATGGGTTTATTTCTAGCTACCTAGAGGAATGTCGGTTTGTGTGCTTGGTTGTGTACTAATAATATGGTGCCATTCTTTGATCCTATTGTGTCATGTTGAGAAGTTCTGAGTTGTCTGCTTGAGTTCTGTTTTAACCCGGTAGGAGGTTAATTGAGCGAACATTTTGTATGTTTTGTGAGTTTGGACTATTATGCATCTTCTGAAGTTTCCTCTAGTTAAGCATCGCCATGGGTTGATTTTATTTTGTTTACCTAAGGACATGCAACCATTCTAAGTTGAGGGTGTTGATGTGTCGTGAATTTAGGCACTACCGACGCGCAAAAATACGACAGATAGGCATGATTTTAGGTACATTTATGGATATGACACGTTTTGGTAGTTTGCGAGGTAAAAACGGGCGGTGGGAAGAAAGGTTGAGAAAAAGGACGAGAACACAAAGAAAAATGCCTCGAGACAAAAATTTGGTATGGGCCCGTTGGTCGTTTCCATGAGCCATCCTAGACGAGGCGGGTGCATGTAATTTAGAAGTTGTTAAGCGGTATTTTGCCAAGCAACGGCTAAAACCCCGCGGGTCATACTAGCTTACAATAGAGATGGGTCGTACCTTCTAAGAGACGGAGTCGTTACGAGTACTCGTACCTTTAGGATCAGAAACAATGATCAAAAGAGGCTAAGAAACAACGAATTGGACCAACGACTTGTAGGATCTCAAAATGAGCCGTTGTTTGAGGCCGAGATGTGAGAAAGAGACAGTCGAGGAAGGAGCAGTAGGAACAAAGGACCTCTAATGATCCATTGAAGCTACCAATGGACCATGGTACCTGCCGACACGGAATTCTAGTTGATTTAGGAAAGGATTTGTTTCATATCTATAAATAATTTGTTTAGGTTTATTTTACAAGTTATGCAATTTCTGACTTTGAAAAGTATTTTTAGGTATTCTTATTGCCATCAAGGTTCATGATAGGATTTTATAATTTTGTTCTTGAATTTGGAGGATTAAAAAAACAACCTTGGATTTTTGTTCTTTGATTTTGGTGATTTAATTAATTAGTGGTTTTCTTTTATGAATTTTTGTAAGTTGCAATTATGATTTCTTCTATATTTGTGGTGACTGATCAGGACAAGCATGAGTAGCTAAACCCATAACTAGGGTTGTGGGAACGATGATGAATTAACACATATAGGTAAAAATACTTGGTGAATCTTTAACCTTGGGGTTTATGCATGTATTGTTTTCCTTCGTGTTAATTTCTTCTTAACGGTTGCAACATTAGAAATTGCCTTATTCTTACTTCAGGATCAAGGGGTAGTGAATGGGAAAAGGGACTAACAATGGATATTTGAGGCTATCAACCATCATCTTGTAAACGGTAGGGAATAGTCCAATCTTTTTCAGCATCGGTGCAATATGAAAGAGTCCTTTATAATTACTTAGAATATGAATGAGATCGAAAAGGCTGCAGAAGGCTGAGTAGAAACGGGTACTTGAACGAGAGGGCCGTCTCGGACTAGTGATGATCAGGTGGGCTGCTTAAGATTCCAATTCATGGGAAGATTGTAATTAATCTAGGTATTCTAAATAAAAAATACCATTAGCACCCAAGCTGCTTGAAATGCCATCCTATTCTTGTCCTATCCCACCTTTTCAACCTTTACGATCTCTCTTTGTACTCTTTCCTTTGTTGTCTTCTTAAATCCTTTCTTTCTTTTGTTTCTTTCTTAAATAGCTTATTAGCTTAGCTTTCATAGCTACCTTATCCGGGAATAGCTAATATGATATCAAGGGTAAGGATTAATTAAACATACACCCATTATATGAACCAAGTTAAGTGGTGATAATCATCTGAATGAGGACCAACAATTTAGGTGAATTTAGCTTACCAATATTTCATGTTAAACACCAGAATAGATCACTAGTGTAAAAGCCTTGTGGTTATGAAGTCATGGGTAATACAATCCTAGTCATTTGTTGGTTGAATATAACCGAAATTGACATCTACTAGTCTCTACTATTGTTTATTACTTTTTGTGTTTCAAACCTTCCCCCTAGGAAATAAGTAGTAAATAGTATTAGCAAAATGCATTAACTCAAGTTCTCATCATATTCCTCGTGGGATTCGACTCCAACCACGGTTGGGCTCTATTTGACATCAATATCTTTATATCTCATTATGAGGTAATTTGGCGATACCGAGATCTAAATGTGGAGTTCGATGTCCTTCTCGATAGGACCTAATATATCTTGCCGAGTATAAAGGCATTAAGCTGGTTGATCATAAATTTGGGCCCATGGGCCAAGTAACCCTACGGTAATGTAGTTACGGAAACTTGTCTGCTCAGAACCCCCATCCCTCGGTGCTAAAGTACTACTCCTCCTGGATAATCCTAAATTGCCTACTAAGGCGATATCTCGAATACGGGGCCCAAGACTAAGTCGAGCTTATACAAGAGAAATACCTTAAGAGTCTTATTAGACCGAGATCACTCTCACGGCTTTCAGCGGCAAAGTGCTTATGTTGGAAGTGTCGTAACCGTCCATAAAGCCAACGTGTACGATAACTAATAGGCGAGATTGGATAAGCGGGAGGTGTGCCGACACCTCAGAAGCCGACTATAGTCAGGCGAGCGGTGACATTTCATGAAGTACTAACATTCTAGCGAAATTTGAACTAGCATGCAGCGGCCCGAAAATTCATATGATAATAATAACATGGGAATTTCAACAGTAAGTCGACAACATTTGCCTCTAATCAATTATGTGTGACCCTAGTTACTACGTATAAATTAGGGCTAAAGTCACTTTTCCAGTAAACAAGTACCAACGTGATTACAAATAGTATGAACAACATTTCACATGATTTAATTGTAACATGACCGAAAAATTCCTCTACTTCAAAAGTCTCAGGGCTTGGAACTAATAAGAAAATTTAGATAGATTTTGGGGCACAAGGGAAGGACAATTCCCTTGGTAAATTCTCACATACTTGGTGAAGGATCCACTGGAGAAAATTCTTGAGAAAATACGAAGAAAGTTGAAACCACAAAATTGCGGTAATTACATAGTGTTAGCCCACAAGTCACTTTTTTAATTTCTTTATTTTATTTTTATTTAAAATTATTTTCTTTTAAACTAATTTTTTTATTTCTATTAGTTTTAATTTATTTATTATTTTAATTTTTTTATTTTTAAAATATTTTTATTTATATTATCTATCTTTCATTTTCTTTCTTCTCATTTTTCAACCTTTACTTTTTGTGTTTCCATGTAGTTGCTCATATTTTTTATTTTATTTTTTTATTTTTTTCACTTTATATAATTTCATTATTATTTAATTTTAAATTAAAGTAGGAATTTCATTGTTGAATGTTGTTAGAGACTTACATTTTGCTTTTCTTTTGAATTATATGTACTTAAATTAAATTGATAAATTAAAAAAGAGATAAAAAGTTTCTTTTTAATTAAAATAAAAATATTTTTAAATCTTTGAATTTATATTTATACTTTTTATTTTAATTTATTACTTATGCATATATTAGCACAAGCATGAGCTTCTCAATTTATGAAGAGCTTCCCTTGATGTGGCGAATTATCTATTTGAATTATTAGGAAAACAACCCTCTATTCCTACTTTGAGGAGTAGATTGAAGGGCTTATCGCTTCTCCTCTGTGCTCGGCCTGCGTCCGAGCCCAGAGTGATACTCTTAGCCTTAACTTTATAATATTTTAATGTTTAAAAAAACAAAAAAAACATGTAATTTAATTAAAATTAAAAATTTATAATATTAATATTTAGAAAATCAAACACACATCCAAAATATCCACCCCACCTAAAAAAATTTAAAATTGTAAATTTTAAAAATTAATTTATAAATTTAATATAATTGATGGTTTTTTTTTTTTGATATATTATATATATATATATCAAACAATTTTTTTAAAAAAAACCAAAATTAACAAATATTGAAACTTTTTTTTTAAAAATATTTTTAAAATATAATATGTATCTTAATATATAATTTAATATATTTGCAAAGACACATTTTTCAAATATTAATTTTGATAATTAAGTTTTATTTTAAAATAAGCGTGTAATTAGATTGTGCAACCAAAATAGTAACATTTTAATTACGCTGTAATTACCACATTATGACAAACAAACATGTCATGATAATTGCAATACTAAATTACTAGATAGTGTAATTAATATCTTAATAATTACATCAATTTTAATTACCAGGTAGCTTTCCAAACAAAATTAAAGTTGAAACTAAAATATTCTTGAGAATTGATCGAAATGTAAATATGTTTGCATTTTAATTAAGATAAAGGAAAAGTTAAAATGAGAAAGAATCAAATGTGAAATGCAAAGATATGTAAATATTTAATATATAATGTACTAAGTTCTAAACCTAAACCTTCACTATTGAAGCGATGGCCATGACGGCTGCCATCCAATATCAACGATGTGGCTAGCTAGAGCGTTTTTCCGCTCTTTCTTTAACACAATACCCTCCTCTAACTTGAAAAGTATACCCCTTAGAAACACACAACCTCAGGCTCCCCCAACGGTACTGTACGGAATTAAAGGCAACAAAGGCAAGAAGCAACATGGCACAAGCATTACACAACTCAATGTTAGAGTCTCCAGTACGGAATTAAAGGCAACAAAGGCAAGAAGCTTAACATGGCACAAGCATTACACAACTCAATGTTAGAGTCTCCAAAGAAGAAAGTACAACCTATCCCTATTAAACAAGTCGATAGAGTAGACGTTGAGCACACAATTCAGTGGACAAAAGCAGACAAATACCTACCCCTTTATTAGAATAGAAATTCATAAAAATATTTAGACTAGATTTTATAGTGTATACCCGTTATGTACACAAAACTGGATTGATAGGATGAACATCATTGAGCAGTTAAAAATGCCGGCGGTAGGGAAATTCTCTCATGGATGGCCACCTTTGGAAAAACTGAGGAAGATAATACCTGATCAATGTGGACTAAAGGGTGAATGCATAGTAGGTTTTTTCCAGCATAGGCATGTCTTGATAAGATATACATTATGGAAGACTTCCTAAAGATAACGTCTAAGAGGGCACATTATATGAAGGCAAAGGAGGGCACCTACAATATGAGACCTTTTATATATGATGAGAACTTCAAAGTGAATGAAGAGACTACTCAAGATCTAGTATGGATTTCATTTCCTAACTTGCTACCCACCTACTATGTGAAGGAAGCTCTATTCTCACTACCCACTATAGTAGGAAAATCACTCCAACTTGATATTGCAACAATGAACAAAACAAGGCCAAGCTGTGAGAGGGTAAAGGTCAAAGTTGATTTACTATCGAAGTTGCCTAATCATGTAATTATGGTTATAGAGGGCAAAAGAGGAATAAGGACGGAAAAGGTGATAATACAGTATGACTTCCTACCAAAGTACTATACCTAGTGTAAGTTACAAGGCCATAACTTTGATACATGTCAAATAATATACCCCGAGATGAGAGAAGATGAAGAAGCAGTGAACAAAGGTGAACAACAAGCATACACAAATGGTGCTCCAGCGAAGTAACACCAAAGCAGAATGGTTCAAAATGAAAAAAATGATAGTAAATCATGTGGTAAGGAAAGAAGTAACTCATAACAAAGGCAATAGGACCAGAATAGATGAAAGAGAGTGAGTGGGATAGTTTGGTATACAGAATAAATTTGAAGCATTTACAACTGAGACTACAAAATCACTCAACAATCAAGAGGTGGAGACTGCTGAAGAGGAAACAACAATAATGGAAAAATAGAAGGCAAGGGAAGATGATATATCTACAGTAAGCAAGGAAGATAAGAGAAGTAGTTTATAAAAAGAAAACCACATACAGAAAAGACAAGAACCCAACAAAAAAATAGGGTGAAAGAGTAGATGAAGAAAACAAAGAAGAAGGTGAACCCTGATGAGGCAATAAGTAGAAGGATAATGGAGACAAAAATAGAGCCAAAAGGAGAGGAGATAGCAGACAATAACATCTAGCAAACACCAGATACTTGCAGCACATATATTTAAATATGGGTAGACCCAAACCCCATGGATAGAGCCATCACAGTGACCCCATTGACCATTGCCGACCAATAATTAGAATTGATGTCTGATACAGCCAATAATATCAAGGAGTACAACAGAGACAAGGAACCCATAGGGAGAGGAGAGTCCCAAAATAAGTCTCTTAACTTAATAATGACTCACTCAGTAGAGATACTAGACAAGAAGGAAGATCAGGAGAAGAAGGTAAAGGAAAGACTTATTGAAAAGAACATAAAAGAGAAGGGAACAGACACCCAGAAAGTTGTAGGGATTACAACAAAGAGAGCAGCAGCCAAACTCAGTCATAAATGATGAGAAAGGCCTTCATTAGGAACATAAGATCAGTGAGCACACAAAAAGCCTGTCACGCCCCAAACTTACACCCTGGAAAGGACATGACACTTGGAGTCACAAGTTACCCCAAATTAACCCCTAGTCTATCATACACTGGCATTCTGAGTAAACATAAAATATAACCGAAGCTGTAAAGTAAAAATATAAACATTTGAGAGAATAAAATTGATTCATAATATTTGAAAATATCTGAACAAAACTACAAGACTAAAAACCAAATCTGCATATGAAAGCCACTACAACTGGTGAGTTTCTGGGGCAAGCCCCTAGATAACTCCAAACCTAAATAGAAGAAAAGAAAATGTAACTAAATGAAATAATCTCCATCCTCGATATATGAGGGCTCACCAACTAGAACCGCTGAAGTCTTGGGAGAGCGATCGGCTAACGAGGCTGAGACTGAGATCCTGCATCTGTATCATAAAATGATACAACATAAAAGTATGCGTCAGTACTTTAAATGTACTGAGTAAGTGAGAGAAACCATACACAAAAAATGAAATAACTGAACTGAAAAGACATGCAATGACCAACTGAACTGCTGAAACTGAATAACTGTAATAAGCTGAGATGGTCTAGAAGACCATGTCTAATAGTCAAGGACATGCCCTAAATCTGAGATACTGAACTAAACTAGTCTGAACTGACTAATCTGAGACTGAACTAAACTGACTAGTTGGAGAGTCCATAACTGACATATAATCACGTGAGCTAGACGTGGAGTCTGATGTATACACCCCATCGGTAGGACCCACTATACCTTTCCAGGGTATAAAGGCATGAAATGGGTGATCACAAGGGTCTGGGGCCATGAGGCCAATAAAATTGTAACCTACGGTGGCAACATAGTTCTGGGAACCTCGTGCGCTAGATCCCCGATCTGCTCGGTGCTAAGTCCTGCTCCCACGGGATAGTGTTATACTAAATACTAAGCTGATAGCTCTAAACTGGGGCAAAAAACTAGTCAGGGATACATATCTGAAAGCACCCTGAGAGTCTTAGCTGATCGGATTCTGGAACTGGATTCTAATACTGGTCAAAGCTGCTTATCTGGAAGCGTCTTAACCATCTAAAGAACAAACTAAAATCTAAAGCTGGGGAGGGTGGTAAGAGCTGCTTATCTAAAAGTTTCATGACTGCCTAGTGGACCACTAAAATAGAGTTCTGAATCTGATTCTAATAGCTGGTAGGTACTACTGACACCTCGGGAAGCTCTGTAGTCAAACTGATCAGCTGCCATTTCTAACTGACACTGAGAATTCTAACATTTTGGCTAAAACTGAACTGACAATAATATGATCGAGTTTCAATGCTGCTAATAACATGGGAGAAATAAAGCAAAATTTCAATATTCAAACAATATTGCAAGATTCAAGATTTTCTGCGCTCAAGAACTAGGGCTAGATTTCACATTTGATTTCAATTCCTGGAACCGTGAGCCTCATGCAACATTTGATTTCTCAAGTCATCAATGTCGGGGATACACATGCGACCCTGATATCAAAGCACACAATTTCCCCCTTTGGAGAAGACTTCTACCTTCTAATTTTGAATGGCTTCCTTTAACTTTACCAAAATATGGTCCTCGTCCTAACTAGCTTTTACATTTATCACCAAGGACGATTCTAATCCATTCTAGACTATAACACTACCATCGGTCAAGTCGACCAAACGAAATCCCAATCTTGCAAGCTGATACACATCCTTCACCAGCTCCTTCCTACCTTCATCCACATGGGACACACTCTCCATAGAGAGTCTACTAAGTGCGTCTGCTACTACATTGGCCTTACCCAAATGGTAAAGGACACTCATATCATAATCCTTGAGTAACTCCAACCACCTCCTCGGTGTAGATTTAGATCCTTCTGTGTAAACACATACTGTAGGCTTTTGTGGTCCGTAAACACATCTACATGGACCCCATACAAATAGTGTCTCCATATCTTCAAGGCAAATACCACCGCCGCCAATTCAAGATCAAGGGTCGGGTAATTCCTTTTATGAACCTTCCGCAGCCTGGAAGCGTATGCTATGATTTTACCATGCTGCATCAACACACAACAAAGCCGATTCTAGAAGCATCACAATACACCACAAACCCATCGGTACCCTCCGGTAGAGTTAAAAAAAACATCGGTGCTGAGGCGTGTCGAGTCTTCAACTCCTGGAAGATCTTCTCACAAGCATCCGACCATTGGAATTTCACTTTCTTTTGGGTCAATTTAGTCAATGGCTCTGCAATAGCTAAACATCTCTCAACAAATCTCCGATAATAACCAGCTAGGTCCAAGAAACTCCTGATATCAGAAGGATTCACCGGTGTAGGCCAATTCTTTACCGCTTCTATCTTCTGAGAGTCCACCTTTATACCCTCACTTGACACCACATGGCCCAAAAATGCCACTGAGTTCAACCAAAACTCGCACTTGCTGAATTCAGCATTTAGTTGACGATCCTTGAGAGTTTGTAGCACAACCCTCAAATGAGCGGCATGCTCCTCCTCGCTACGTGAGTATATCAGGAGGTCGTCAATAAACATGATCACGAACATATCAAAGTATGTCTTGAACACCATGTTCATCAAATCCATAAAATCTACAGGAGCATTTTTTAGTCCAAAAGGCATAACTACAAGCTCATAATGACCATACTGCATCTTGAAGGCTGTCTTCGGGATATCACTCTTCCAAACCCTAAGCTGATAGTACTCAGATCTGATATCTATCTTCGAAAAGCATTAGCATCTTGAAGCTGCTCAAACAAATCATCCATCCTAGGAAGAGGATACCTGTTCTTGATGATGATCTTGTTTAATTGCCAATAATCAATATAGATACGAAGAGAACTATCTTTCTTTCGGACAAAGTGAACTGGTGCACCCCATGGGGATTTGCTCGGTCTAATGAACCCCTTATCTAGAAGGTCTTTCAACTACTGAACTCCTTTAACTCAACTGGAGCCATTCTGTAGGGAGGAATAGATATAGGTTGCGTATCGGGAAGAAGGTCAATACCAAAATGAATCTCCCGCTCGGGAGGAATTCTCGGTAAATCATCTGGGAAGACTTCTGGGTACTCGCATACTATTGGGACTTACTAGATAGTTGGGTTCTTAGAAGTAGCATCCTAAACCCTAACTAGATGGTACAAGAAACCCTTGGAGATGATCTTTCTGGCCTTAAGATAGGAAATGAAATGACCTATAGGCACAGTTGAACTAATCCTCCATTCTAGGACCGGCTCACCCAAAAATCTGAACTCTACTACCTTGGTTCTGCAATAAACTGAGGCATAACATGCAAATAGCCAATCCATGTCGAGGAAAACATCAAAGTCGGTTATGGATAACTCTACTACATCTGCTGAGGTGACTTTATGAAGGACTGTGACCAGACAACTTCTACACACCCATCTAGCTACAATTGAATCACCCACTGGAGTAGAGACTGAAAAGGGTTCTGACAAGATTTCAGGATTGACCCCGAAATTACTAGCCACATAAGGTGTAACAAAAGATAAGGTAGCCCATGGATCTGACAAAGCATATACGTCAGGATGGAAAACTCATAACATACCAGTGACTACATTCGGAGAGACTTCCTACTCCTGGCGAGATGCTAAGGCATAGAATCTATTTTAGCACTGTCAGCCACCTCTGCTAGTAGATGGCCCCTATTGGGCTGGGCGTGCGAGTGGAGCTTCTTAACTGGAAGTTGGGCCTCAGCCCCTATCAAAGCCCTGTCGAGTTGCTGGGCAATCTCTAAGCATATGTCCGGGCTTTCTGTACCCAAATCAAGCACCTGTACCCGCCAAACACTGACCCGTATGCCCCCGAACACACCTACCACAAACTGGAATACTAGAATCCGCGGGCCTACTACTCTAACCCCTAAAGCCTGATTCTCATCCTCTCTGTTCATGCCTAGTTCTGGATGGCACACTGATTGATGAAGATGCTGGGGCTAAATACCCCTGGGGGGACTGTTGTCGGTGCCAACCACCTGGTCTCGGCTGAGAGAACATATAGCTGTCGGTCCTAGCCCTCTTGGCCTCTCTCTCCCTCAGATGTGCTGCCTCCATCTGCTGGGCGTACAAAACTATCCGAGGAAATCCATATCCTGATGGAGCATGGTGGTTCTGCAATCCTTGTCTAGATAGTCCGCCAGCCCATGAACAAACCTGCTCACTCGCGCTCTTTGATCAACCACTAACTCTGGGGCGTACTTTCATAGAAGAGTGAACTCAAGGGCATATTCCTACACTTTCATCTTCCTTTGTTTTAGATTCACGAACTCGGCTGCCTTCAACTCCCTCATCTCACGAGGGAAAAATCGATCTACAAAATCAACATGAAACTCCTCCCAACTGATAGGGCCTTCTCCGGCTACCCTACTATCCTTCCACTATTTAAACAAAATGTGGGTGACCCCTTTCAACTGATATGAGGCCAAATCAGCACACTCTTCTCATTCATCCCCATGACTTGGGTGATCTTCAAGATCTCATCAATAAACTCATGTGGATCCTCATCCACCTTTGACCCAAGAAACTTTGGCGGGTTCATCCTTAGGAAATATTTGAGTTATGCTGCCATGGCATTCCCGTTCTGCAGGACATATGCCATTGCCTGGTTGTTGACCTAGGTGATCAAGGCATGTGCTAACATCTGAATGGCTGCCCTGAATTTAGTGTGGGAAACCGCCTCCAGTACATGGTGCTCATGGACTAGTGGGGCTTGTTGGTGCCCGTCTCCATTTCCATCCTCATAGCCATTTTCATTTCCATTTCTTCTTCCGTTAACTATGCGGGGAGGCATGATTCTGCAATCACGAATAGCACGAGTTATAAGGATAGAGGAACATTTCATTGCACGATATATCATTAAAGAAGGGAATATTTCCTAAACGTCTCATAGACTCTTTTTCATAAATATGGCGTGCTTCACACTCATGAAAAAGACTCTACTTAATGCGGATTTCAGACACCTTAGGACACTTCAAAACCTATTGTCTGATACCAAGTTTGTCACGACCCGAACATAGGCTCGGATCAAGACAGGGGACAAGGAGCCCCGAGAGACTCCAAATCGACAAATGACATGAACATACCACTAACTCAATCAAATAAAGCGAAAAACATAACATAATGAACATGAAGAAAGTCTAATCATAACATAATCTCAAACCGGAATTTCACATAATACATAACAAACTAATTACTACATATAGTCTAAAAGCCTCTAAAATATCTAATGGGTTGATGGGACAACACTCCCAACTAACCCAACAAGTCAGAAAACTGAAAGTGAAAAGATATCTGATAATAAATGGTCCTCGGCACATGAGGACTCACCGATAGAGACTGGACGTTAACTCCGAAAGTAGGCTAGCGATGGGGCTGAGTTTGAAGATCGGAGCCTGTATCATAAAATGATATAGCATAGAGTATGCGATTAGTACGTGAAATGTATCAAGTATGCAAGGTAACTAATCCCGCTTAAATAAGAAAAATCATTTAAAACATGCATAATATAAAACATAATCAAAACAAGAATCTGAGAGTAGAGCTAGCATGCTATTTTCTGAAATCATGATCTGAACATAACTGAACATCATAACTGAATCGAATGACCCAAAGCAGAAATCTGATAATCATATGTACAACTGAACATTGGGTCAAACCTACTTTAGAACATATATATATATATATATNATGAATGATAAACATACATAACTAAAATCATGAGAAACAATGGGAGACTCTTCATATAACCGACATTACCACGATAGAGCTTACGTGGTCCCAACTATCACACTCAAGTGGGTAGAGCCATCCAAAGCCTTGCCAAGGCTAAGGACAATACCATGATATCAATATAAAGCTCAAGGCCCATTCGTGGTAGGGGATAGCTCACAAGAGAGGTCCCAAATTATACATGTAAACGTACGTTGGCTGGTAGTTCTGAGACATAGGGTTGACTGACTCTTAGCATACTCGGTGCTAGACACTACTCCCAAAAACATGCATATGCTCTCCAATATTTTTCAATGAAGCTAACCATCATCTATTTACGAAGCTGAATAATAATATACATATAAAATCTAAAATCATACATGAGGAGCTTTGGATCAAACCATAGCACAAGCTGAACATAATAGGGAGTCTTAACTCCAAAACCATGTGGTAAGCTAATTCATGAAATCATAAATCATACTTGAATATATGGACTCGCCCAATACTTAAACTGCTTTAATTCACTTGAAAAAATGACCGTAGACATGGATATCTTGTAAACATGCTTTTCATCAATAATATCTCTTCATACTTGAACATTCATCATAAATCTCAACTTTCATTAACTCTCATGGATGGGCATTATAATTTATAAAACTTTAAAACGTGATTTATAATTAAAAACATTGTAAAACTTGCCCATGAATCATAATTCGATAATAGAAACATACTTAGATCATACCCATGGTAGAAACTTAGGAAATTCATGCATTGGTTTAAAACCCCATAGGATCAACATATATGTTTTTCATGAATTAGAGAGGGATTGGGCATGGGTGTGCACAAATTCACCCATTCATGACCTTACATACCTAAGATGAACTGATTACACCAATTCCTTGATAGCCCAAAGAAAATTGAGGAAGAACTTGTAAAAAACCTAAACTTGATCACCTTCTAGGCTCTCAACTTGAATTCATGAATGTAAATGAGCCTAGGATGAACTTACCCCTCTTAAAACTCCCTATTTCGAGCTTAAAATGACGTAGTTTAGGACTCTAGGGCTTAGAAATGACAAAAATACCCTTAATGAATTTCCTAGAAAAACTATCCTGCCAGTGACAACGGACATCAGAACGATTCGTTGCTAGCTACCATGGTCCGTTACTACCCCTAGTTGCTACACCCTGAATTTAGGTCTTAGATTGTCACGCCCCAAAACTGAGGTAGGGCGCAACTGGCACTCGATTCATGATTGATCGAGAAGTCGACTATATGACATCTGTAATTGAACAGTTAGGTCATCCAGGACACCGTTCATAATCAACTGAAGTATAAACTGGACCCATAAGGTATCAATAATACAGGGTAAACAATCAAAATGCAACCAAGGACCATAAGTGTGCTAAACAAAGAAACAATGAGCCGACGAGGCCACAAACTAAATAACACTGTACATAATAAGTCCAAAAAGCCTCTAAAGAGTAAACTAACTGATGGTCGGAACAAGGCTCCGACCTACCCATAACTGCATCTCAAAACTCCAGCATAAATAACGAAACCCTAGCTCCAAGAAGAAAGGAGCCTACCAACCATCCGTTGATCTCACGAATTGCTACTCAACTGGCAATCCTGACCTCTACCCGCACCGGCGGCACAAACGCAGGTCCCCAAGCAAAGGGACGTCAGTACGAATGAAATATACTAGTATGTAAGGCTGAAATTGTAAACATGAGTTAACAATCTTGTAATAACTGACTCAGCACTTAAACATATAGAGGATCGTTATAACCTGAAACTCTTCAACCTTTAATTGATAACAACATACTATAACATAAGTGAACTCAAGATAACTGAACCGGGAATAAGGAATAGGAACAACCTGGAATCTGAAATTTGATTATAACTCTATAATGAGATGAAAATGCAATTAAGAATGCACAAGAAAGAAACTATAAATATAATTCCATCGACCAGCCAACCATAAATGCATATATAAAATTCATCCAGCCGGTGTACCATACAAGGGAAAAATAAAAATATCTCCGGCCGATGTACCACGCTGAGGTAGAATAAAAATATCTCCAGCCGATATACCACACCGGGCTAAAATAAAAATATCTCCACCCGATGTACCACACCGGGGTAAAATAAAAGTATCTCCAGCCGATGTACCACACTAAGGTAGAATAAAAATATCTCTAGCCGATGTACCACACTTGGGTAAAATAAAATATCTCCAGCCGATGTACCACACCGAGGTAAACTAAAAATATATCTCAAGTTGATGTACCACACTAAGGTAAAATAAAAATATCTCCAGCCAATGTACCACACCGGGGTAAAATAAAAATATCTCCAGCCGGTGTGCCATACTGAGGTAAAATAAAAATATCTCTTGTCGGTGTGTCACACCGGGGTAAAATAAAAAAAAATTCTCAATCATAATCATAAATGGAGCCGATATGGCTTATATTGAGTCAATTTAACACGTATGACATATAAATGACAAATGTTAAATCTGTGGCCGAAATAGGCCTCTTTCATAACACATAAATTCAAGTGAGAAAATATATCATGTAAAGCTAAAAAATATGCATATATATAACATAAATCTGTCAAATTATAAATATATACATGTCGACTCAATTACTCGATGGACTTTCAAGTTGTTTAGACAACATAATAACTTTTGTAGGCTTACAAACAATGTTTTACAAATAATCCTACCAATTTAACATATTGCTTGGATATAAACACATAGAGCTCATTTCTATAAAATTCTTTAACATCTGGGAACTACAAATACATACAGCGCACCAGGTGGTTCCTTTACCTATATCGACAAGTATATATTGGAATTTCATCACCAAACTTATCATGTAGATGAGCACATATACTTCTTAATTCATTTGATTTGTTTGCAGGGAAACATGGAAATTATAACTAGGAACTTGGAGTTATTTTTCATAGCGCTTAACATATACATAGAGCTGAAAGCTGAACTACAGACATACAACATATAAGACTTCCATCTAACATATAACTCATATTTAGTTAATTGGGTGACCTCCAGGAGACTTCCTGGTATTAAAAGTTCTGAGCTTAACTGATCATTATTATATCCTGCGCTTATACTTACTTAGACATTAGAAACATTGGTACATGGGAGAATCTCTCCTTCGAATTTAGGAAAATTCAAATGATAACTCGAACAAGAGCTAAACATATAGATGCATGACTTTAATATAACTAAAAGAATTCAATTTTATGTTATAACATGAAAATCATATATATTAAGACTCCTCAGATTAGCTAGCACATATCAACATAAATTAGGGACGTGAAGACATAACTTAAGGATCTGAGACTTGGAGCACTGTAACTTAGGAACTCGTGAGTAACTCTCTAAGCGATTCCTTATAGGCAAATAAAGATATATAGCCGTAATTCGGGCGATTCTGCATTTACTTACATAACTTTTGAAATTATATGAGAAGCTTAAGAAAGTTTACATCATTATAAGTGACTTAGAAGATCTTAGGATTACCCTTTACAGACATGGTAGATAATTTCAACACTTATAATAGATAGCTTAACATAATCGTTTAGGGGTATAGTAGAGAGCTTCTCAACTTAAGTTACTATTTTACAAATATTCAACTCTAATTATTTCTTAGAAGGTTAACAATTTACTGGCTATTCATCAGCGTAACACATACTGAACATAAACAACTTAATTTATAACTCTTTTACTAAACGTCTTTAGAATAGGGTTAGTCTTCTTAGTTGTTTGCCTAACTCGTTCACAATTGTGAACCATATCGTCTAATTTAACAACATTTAGCTCTACTTTCCTTATTCATCTTAACTTCTTTTCCAAACATTATCACTCTACACTCAAGTATTTACCCCCGTGTTCACTATTCCATCAATTCCTATGCGCACTTACCTCTTTACCTAATTGACAACTTTATCTGTTAAATCTCGTCTTGCTTATATTTTAACGTCCTTCAACAGTTCTAGAAAGAAATTATGGGTAGAGTGAATATTACTCACATATTACCTTAAAATGGCTAACATTTACTCTTATCTTCCCTTTTTATAATGTCACAAAAAGATTAACAACTTAGCCATGTTTTCCCCGTTAACATCTATCGACTTAGCTTATTCTTTACGTGCCGCTTTCTTATCTTTAAGGAGGGAAAACATAAAATCTAGTTTTTAACTTAAAAAATTTAAAGCATAAACATATACGAGGGATTAAAAATATTATTAAAATGTTATTTCAATAAGCTCGTTTACCCTCAATCGGCTTAGCGTCATCTTCTTAGCTTAAGTTCAATTACATGTCGTCATCTTAGCATTTCCTACCAATTTCACTA
>JACEIK010001219.1:52335-69985 GCA_018107945.1 Datura stramonium
TTTTACCTTAAGCACTTTAAAACATAAACATATAGGAGGGATTAAAAATATTATTAAAACGTCATTTCAATAAGCTCGTTTACCCTCAATCGGCTTAGCGCATCTTCTTAGCTTAAGTTAAATTACATGTCGTCGTCTTAGAATTTCCTAGCAATTTCACTAAGTGACCAGATCTTAACATATATTCCACATCACATATACAGTATACTATAAAGGACTAGCTCACAGTGCCCACGTTAAGGGGACTTCAGACTCGATTTACAACTACGGCAACAATCGTATAAAAATTACTCCTTTCGCTTCACATTTGTTCGCTTCAACCATTCTTAACGATTCAAGCTTTATGCAAAGTATTTCCAAACCTTTGGACAGGATCATCCACGCCTCAATATGATTTTAAAAACATAGGAATATTGATACTTTCAATGACTTAGTTTCGTTCTTGAAAAACAAGGAAAGGGACGCCTTTACATACCTTGGCATGTCGACTCTAATTTTGCCGAAAATATTCCTTTCAAGCATACTCCTTAAGGCTCCTTCCAAGTACAATTTACAAACACAACAAGCAGAAACTTCACTTCACCAAAGTTCTTTTGAAAAATTAGGCAGCAATATGCCACAAGAACACAAAAAGAAACAACAACACAATACTATAACATTCTCCAATTTATAACCTGATAAACTCAAAGAAATCAAAAATGGAATTACTTACCCTTTCTTGGAGATGTTATTAGCTAAAGTAGGAGTAAACTGCTACTCTTTCCTCTGCCTAGAATAATCTAAAAATGCAGCAAACCACAATCAAACACAAGAAAACACAAGCCATGACTTTCCTCTTAGTTTCTCTTTTCAAAGCCCAAAAGAGACAAGAGTGAAGTGTCATACTTGGGATATCTTTTCACCATGTGATAGGGATTTGAATTCTCTGAATTCTAAAAAAAATCAGCTAAACGGAGTATAAATGAGCTTTCTAGCTCAATTTTACTTCATATAGGTGGGCTGGCCAAGGTTTGGGCGGTGCCCGCGTGCGGCGCCCGTGCGACATGCCCTCACGTGCGCACATGCGCCCCTGCTGCCTGTCTGTCTTGGCGCCTGCGCGCCTGGGCGCTTTCCCAGCCAACAGTGTTGTTCTCTAACGAGCATAAATTTTTACTCCGAACTCCGATTGACGAACAGTTTTTTTTTTACTGTAAGCTAGACTCAAATACCTTTCATTGGATAGGTTATAGGACTTCTGAATCATTATATGTTTGGATATATGTTCATTTAAAGTTGATCCTCATTTACAAACTTCACATCCGCTTCGCTTTTCCCTTTGCACATGTTTCCCTCCTAACCAACGGACAACATACAACCCATAATTCCTTTAATATGACATATAACCATCAAATAATTATCAAAAAAATTTCAGGGTGTAACACAGATCCCTCACCGTGACCGGACAGGATGGGTCGTTGCTCGCTCAAATGAATCATTGCTTCAAGTCATCGTAGCCACTGCCTTAACCTGGGGATCCCTTTTAACGGCTGTTGACCACGGCCCATTGTTTCCTGCAGCTAGTTGTTCTATGACACATCCTCCATGACCAAGGATCAGTCTTATAATCACCCCATGAAACGACTCGTTACACCAAACAACGGGTCGTTCCTAGACCCGTTACTTCTAACCCCAAACCTGCAGTACCTCACCATGGACATATTCCAACGGGTCGTTATTAGCACCAACGACCCGTACCATGACTCATTCTGAGAAAATCTTTTTCTAGATTTCTGCTACCTTTCATTTTTTAAATCCCAAGTCTAGTCTTGGGCACTTCCGGGGTATTACACAGATACTCTATTAGCATTCAACCTTTAGTATTTTGTTCTTCGGATTACAAATATTTCCCTAGCCTCTATGTTCAGTCACTCCATTAGTTTTCCACATCGAATATTCAGTAATTGGGATGACAGTTCCTTTCCCTAGATTTTCAATATGTTTACGCACGTTCGAGGATGAATGTTCCAAGTGGGAGATGTTGTAACACCCAAAAAGTCTCTAAGACTAGACCCAAAATTAGTGAGTTAAAATATATCAATGCCCCGGACTTTCGAGCTAAGTTTGGAACCATTATAGGTATATGGATAGGACCAAGACTGATGAATTCTACGGATACTAGGTTTTAATATCAATCCTCAAGTTTGAGAAGTGTAGTGGATACAAATTAAGGTCATAAGGAACTTCTACCACAAAGTTGAGTTGAGAGCCTTCTTACCAATTGAGTTTTCGTACAAATTCTTGCAATAGACAAATTCTAACAACCATAAATCCCTCTTTAAAAAAGTGTTTTTTTACATCACATTGAAGCCTTTTGATTCTTCTTTCCAGCACATCCAACCTTGAGTCAATCGGAGTTCGGAGTAAAAATTCATGAGTTATTTAGTGAAATTGCACCAGATCACAGAACGATTTATTAGGTGACTTGTTAAGTCACCTAACGACTCGTTAACTGACTTGTAAGTGGAAAAAATTGCTGGAAAATTTTAATTTTAGAGGGGACTTCACGACAGGTTAAGTGACCTGTTAATTCACCTAACGACTCATTAAGTGACTCATTAAGTGGAAAATTTGGTGGAAAGTCCAGTAAAATTCACTGATTGGACTCACGACCCATTCAGTACCTTACGGGTCATGATTTACCTAGTGAGGACTGGTGGGATCCTTTTTCCTGTGAATTTTCAAGGGTGTTTTCATAAATTCCTATGCTTCTAACTCCTAAACTACGTCGTTTTGGGTATCAGGTGGGACAATTTTAAGGGGAATATCTAGCTTAATCCCTCATTCCATCAAAAAACTCACCCAAACTCTTCTTCCTCATCTCTCTCAAGGATCAAGATCACCTAGGGTTTCTCCAAGGGCTTCAAGATCTGAATTCTAGTGGAAGATTTCGCTAAGCCAGATATGTGGGATTTCAACATGGATTTCCTTCCATCCTTGTGTCCCAAATTTTATGTTGAAACCTTAATTCCTTGGTTTCTAGAAAAACATACCTTAGGGTTTCAATCTAAACATGAATTTTCACATGTCCCCTATGGGTTTCAAGACTCTAATGATAAGTAGCTATGCATGTTGATGAATTTGCTCCCAAACTCATGATTTACGTATATGATAGGATAGTAGTATGATCTTTTCGAATTTTCCTCTGAATTAGTACTATTTTGGAGACATGACCCTTATGAAATATGTACATGCTTTTACTATGATTTCGGTGTATATGTTTATAATATGACTTGAACCTATGAATTTTCATGAATCATGAAACATGATTTATACTACAATTTTGGGTCTATGATATGAATTTCGATGATAAAGCATGATCATGATTCTTCAAATTTTCAGGCCTCTTCTTAGTAAAAAGTATCCCTGATCAAACTCTAATGAATTCAGTATATTATGATTTACTGAACACTCGGGTCTCTAATTAGCTGAAGTATCCTAGACTAGATGAATGATGTCAGATTGGTTTCTTCCATGTTAGTATAATTGGGATCCTCAATAGTAGAGAGTCTCTTCCTCAGTTCAATCGGGGATCCTCAATAGTAGAGAGTATTTCCCTCACTTCAGTCAGGGATCCTCAATAGTAGAGAGTGACTCCCTCAACTCAGTCAGGGATCTTCCATTGTAGAGAGTGTTCCCTTAGCTCAGTCAGGGATCATCATTAGTAGATAGTGTTCCCTCAGCTTAGTCAGGGATCCTCCATAGTAGAGAGTGTTCCCTCAGTCCAGTCAGGGATCCTCAATAGTAGAGAGTGTTTCCCCTCAGCTCACCCAGGGATTCTCAATAGTAGAGAAGGGTTCCCTAAGTTTATGATTTCAGTTCTAGTTCAGCTCAGTATAGCCTCAGACTTCATTTCATCTCAGTCACTGTGGAGTTCAGTCTCGGTTGTCAGCAATTAGTCAGTACGGTGTATGATATCAGTGATAATATCTGTACTCAGTACATGTGCATGACCCTTATGCATCAGCTTTACCTGTATTTTATTTAAACATTTTCAAATAAGCATATCTCATCAGTATCTATACTTTTCAGATAGGTTCATTGTACTTCAGTTCAGTTGTGCATTCAGTTATGTATTCAGTTTACTTTTTTTTAGTATACTTGCATATTTTCAGTTCTTTTATGTTTCCCATATACTTAGTACATTTCAAGTATTGACCACGTACTTTTATGTGTTATATTGTTTTATAATATAGATTCAGGTTTCCAGACTCAGCGTCGCAGTTAGACATGCTCTATTCCCACCTCAGCTGTAAGTTGTGAGTCCTCATCTTCTGAGGAAAAGATTTATGATTTTTCTATTTTAGTTTTATTTCAGTTTCAGACTTTAGGAGTTAGCTGGGGAGTTGTCCCAGCAACTCATCGGTTTAATAGAGGCTTTCAAACATGTATTGAAAGATTCAACTTTTGATTCATTGTTTATAATAGACTATGTTCTTATGATGTTGATTAGACTTTTCCAGTTAGCTTTTGCTCAGTTATGATTCTGTTAGCTATTATCTTGTTAGTATCATGCTATAATTATGCCATGGGTTGACTTGGGGCCATCCATGGTTCTAGGTCCCGTGTTATGACTGGGGTGTAAACTCAGATCATGACATGACGTCAACTAGAACTCAGCTCAAGCACGGGGGCCTCGATCATCCTGACAATCAAAACCTGCAAGAATGAATGCAGCACCACAACTAGCGCATCGGTACATCATGTACCGAGTATGAAAGGAGACAATAAGACAAGGGTCCAGATTCGATAAATAGTTAACAAGAGATAGAATGATAACCTCATAAATCCACCTGACAACCCAATTTCCTGGGGCATATGGTCGACCTCAAAACATCACATAGTGTCAATAAATAATGCAAGGATAATCACATTAAACAACATCAACAATCAAGCACTACCGACCCTCTCTCGGGTGTGCACAGTTAGCAGAGCTCATTCCATCCGAGAGAACCAATCGCGATCCCAGGAAGGCTCAGAACACATATAGACGGTTCTATGGAGGCATGCACATCCCCATAGGTCTTGCATTTCTCATAACAATCGTATGGGAAGCAAACTCAACTCGAACAATAGGCCAATTGTTCTGCCCCTTGGACTCAACCCTGTGGCCGGACATACTCTCAGTGTTGGGTTTCCATGAATCTCAAGAGCCTCAAAACGTAGAAACACACACACAAGATCACAAAATTCTCAATGAACATAACATATAAAGGTCTTAGGCATCCCCAACCAACATATGACCGACGTCAATCGACAGTTGACATAAATCGATTCTAAGGGTTGTTGACTCGACGACGTGCCAACTGGCACAAAAGTTTAACCCAACATTACAAAAACACACATGCACATATAATATACAAGCAGTAGATACACTAAGAGTATAACACATTCTCAAGACACCGCAAAGCAGCCAATATTCACGAAAACAATACTAGCCTCATGGAAATCATGCCGAAAAAGAGAAGAAATGTCCTAACCATACCTTGGAATCGAATGAATGCAATACAACTGAACTTCCACTGCTTAATATCACCTAGTTACTTCCTAATATTAGTTTAAAAAACCAGAAACAAGCTGCTACAAGAAACCGACAAGAGAAAGAACGTGAAATAATGTTTACCGGCTAGTTCGTAAGAATTTGACATTGAGAAAGCTAATGTGACAACCTACCATCACCAAAAACTTCAACACCAACCTTAGAACACTAAGAATCAACATGGAAGAAAGATTTCCATGAAACTACATGAAACATCCACAAGGAAACTTGAAAACAACGCCACTACATGAGTTCTATGGTGAATTCTAGATTCCTGACACCAAAACTCACTTGAATTTAGCTTCCTAGCCTCCAAACCCTTAAGATACCATGTAAAGGCCTTGAGAGAGTCTTTACTTCGTGAAAATTTCCATCAATGAAATAGGATAGAAATCCACTGACCAAAGGGCCTTTATATAGACTTCCATCGCCTTGGCCCCCTATGATGTGTCTGCTTGCGTAGTTTTGCGAAAACGCGAATATCTCCCTATTTCGAAGTCAGATTGGTGTACTGTTTAATGCATTTAAAACTAAGCTCATAGAACTTTAATTGATAGGTTGTAGGCCTCGTAATTCCTTATATATTAAGATAAAAGCTTCGAGACATTTGACCCAAATTTTAGAGAATTTCAAGTAAGGAATTTGCGATACTTTTGCCGAATTTTTCCCTACAACTTGATCGATGTAAAATCTTAAATACAATCATATAGTGACTCAAATACCTCATAACACTTCCTTCTAAGCCTATTAAGTTCTGTTAGTCCTACTTCGAAAGTACAAATTTATTTCACAAATTATACAGAGTGTAACATTCCCCCCGTTTTAATTACAAAGATTATTGCATCTNCCTAAATGTTGGAAAACATGCACAATTCACGCTTAGAACTCAATACAACACAACTAACCCATGAGTCTAAAAAATTGAGGGTATAACACAAACAACATCAATGACATGACACGCCTTGGACCTACCAAGGTACAACTGACTCACACATGACTCAAACAACTAAAATTATACCTATACCTTACGTGCTACTTGTGGGATGCTCTGTGACTTGCTAAATCCCCAGTGCAAAGAAATGACCATGTGCTCAACCCAACTGTATCCTTGGCTCAGCCAGCCTTGCTGGTGGAGATGATCTTGCAATGGACCTTGTCGATTGTGCCATACTACCCTACACTCTTTAGGGGCAATCCATAAATTTATGACCCTTAACACCACAATTATAACAAGCAATCAGCTCCCTTTTACACTGACCCACGTGACTCCTACCGCACACCCTGCACAACGGTGGTGCTATCCTTCTAGATTGTCGTTGTCCCAACTCTTCTAAGGTACCATGACTAGGTTTTGTACCTAACACTACTGGTGTCGGATGTCTAGATGGATCCCCCTAATACCGTGGCCTAGAGCCACCTGGTGACCCACTCTAGAAGCGGCAGGCCTCATTCTCTTCCATTGCACCCATCTCAGCCCACTCTTACTCTAGTCGCTTTAATTATCATCCTCTAAACTCTGGGAAAATTCCTATATACATGTTAGGCTCACACCCTCCTGCATAGAAGCAACCCTGCAATCTTCACATACTTTGGAAGCAACCCATTTACATACCGATGTATCCTGGCTCATATGGTGCTAAAAAGGAACGAGCATATTGGGCTAGCAAAGCAAACCGAAGTCCATACTCTCGCATGCTCATATCTCACTACTTTAAGCATAAAAACCATTTTTACCTTTCATCTTGAGACTCCAATGGCAGATACTGATCCAAAAATGCTTCAGCAAAATAAGCCCACCCTGACCCCTTGAGCGCTCCCAACCTTTATACCACAACACCACCACCTCGCTCAATCTAAATGCTTCCAACTCTGTAGCCTCAATTGAAGTAGCGTGCATGACTCATAAGAAGCGATATAACTAATCTACAAAGTCCTGCAGGTCCTTATTTACCTATGTCCTATAGAACTCTAGAGGATTTAAAGCTATGAATTAACGAATCCTGGAACTCATAGCTTGCTCTCCAAATGTTGCACCTGGTTGTGCCCCAATCTCTTGCTGTCCCGCCTGTACTCTAGCCAGCAACTATACCGCAGCCCTAGAATCCTAATCTGATAACTGGGGGAGGTGTTAGAGGTGTTGCAGCCCTCAAGGCTTGCTCAGCCCTTAGAACATATCTAGTTGGGGATACGATTCTGGTGATGCATTGACGGCCTAATCCCGAGCCTCAAATGGGTCTGTCTCAATAGGGGGGTACGCTGCTAGTACCCTCACCCGCAGCAACATCTAGCCACTGCCCGACCATCATTCTACAAGTTACAACATTTCCTACACAATTGAACAAACATAAGTCTAGACCTGACTCCTACAACTTCAGACTAACCACACGATTTGCGCAATGCACACATAAACAAGACATTACTAGACATGCCTCATAGACTCCCTCAGAGGAACTTCTCTGATACCAAGTTTGTCACACACCAACCTGGGAAGGCGTGACTAATACCTGGTGTCACTTCTGATATGAGCATACACAACGACCAAATATAAAACATAGGCCAGAATCATTAAGATTTGACAACTCAATACCCCAACAAGCATGTATAAAGGATATAGGCAATAAAATGACAATAAATAATGGCCGACTAGGCCAGCCAACAAATAAAAAGACATATACAAAGGTAACCACCACACTTTAACCCATCAGGTCATGTCTACAAGCCTCTAATGAGTTAACAAGTCTATATTGATCGGGATAGCACCCTGATCTACCCAATATGTTCTCAAAATTCAAAAGGGCATCTCTAAACAAACTAGAGTGTAACGACGTCAACTAGAACTCAGCTGAAGCATGGGGGCCTCGATCAAACCTGATGTTCAATACCTATAGGCATCAATGCAGCACCCTGACGAAGGTGTTATTACACCTTGCACTGAGTATGAAAGCCGACAATAAGACAAGAGTTTAGATTCGATAAATAACTAATAAGAGATAGAACGATAACCTCAAAAATCCACCTGATAACCCACTTTCCTGGAGCATATGATCAACATCAAACCTTCACATAGTGACAATAAATAATGCAAGGATAATCACATCAAACAACATCAACAATTAAGCACTGCCAGACCCTCTTTTGGTTGTACACAGTTAGCATAGCTTATTCCATCCGGGAGAACTAATCGCGATCCCAAGAAGGCTCAGAACAGACATATATAGTTCGATGGAGGAATGTACCTCCCCATAGGTCTTTCATGTCTCAAAAAGGATCTATGGGAGGCAAACTCAACTCAACCATAGGCCAATAGTTCTACCCCTTGGACTTAACCCCACAGCCAGACCTACTCTCAGCATTGGGTATTCACGAATCTCAAGGGCCTTAACACACACACACAAAATCACAAAATTCACAATCAACATTTACATATAAAGGTGTTAGGCATCCCCAACTGAAATACATCCGACGTCAACCGACACTTGACATAAATCAATTCCAAGGGTTGTTCGACTCGACGACGTGCCAACCGACACACGAGTCTAACCCAAACTTACGACAACACACATACATATATTATACACAAAAAGTAGCTCAATCGAGAGTATACCAACTCATTCTCAAGACACCACAAAGAAACCCATATTCACGACAACAATACTAGCTCAAACCATATGGAAATCTTGCCTAAAAAGAGAAGAAACGACCGACCCATACCTTGGAATCCAAAGAACACAAGACAACCAAACTTCCAATCATTATGCTCACCAAGGAACTACCTAAGAGATGTTTTAACAACCATCAACACGCTTCTAGAAGAAACCAACAAGAAAAACATCACGAAACAACGTTTACCGGCTAATTCTTAAAAATTTGATGGTGAGAAAGCTAAGATGACAACCTACCATCACCATAGACTTCAAAACCAACCTTAAAACACTAATAATCAGCATGGAAGAGAGATTACCAATAAATTCCATGAAACAACCATAAGGAAACTTTAAAACAACGCCTCTACACGAGTTCTATGGTGAATTCTAGACTCCCGACACCAAAACTCACTTGAATTTAGCTTTGTAGACTCCAAACCCTTAGGAAAACATGGAAAGTCCTTGAAAGTGTTTTTATTTTATGAAAATTTCTGGAAATAAAATAAGATAGCAATCCACTGATCAAAGGGGCTTTATATAGCCTTTCAAAGCCTTAGCGTGCATGGACATGCCTGCTTGTGCAATCTGGAAAAAATGCGAATATCTCCCTATTTAAAAATTAGATTGGGACACAGTTTACTTCTTTGAAAACTAGACTCATAGAATTTTTATTTGATAGGTCATAGGCCCCTAACTCCTTATCAATTGGGATAAAAACTTTGAGATATTTGACAAAAAATTTAAATAATTTCAAGAAAGAAATTTGCGGTGACTTTTGCCGAATTTTGCTCTACAACTTGATAGATGTCCAATCTTAAATACGATCATAGAGTGATTCAAATACATTGTAATAATTTATTCTTATCCTATTAATTACTCTTAGTCCTATATTGAAAGTACAAATTTATTTCTCAAATTATACGAGGTGTAACAAATACGGTGTTGAAATAGTTCTTTGGTGCTTAAATTTTATTTATAGTCTTTATTTGAGATTTACGTGTTTTTTCTCTTTTTGTTTTTTCATAGGTTAGCATGGAAAACCCTATGGCATAGATTAATCTCCCACCAAAGGAGATGACCGGGGCGCAAAGAGTCGAAGTTGTGTTCCTAGCAGAGGAAGCCTGCTGAAGGAACTAGGAGAGTTGAGGCTGTGAGTTTTGCTACTGCTCTTGAAAAAAAAAACCGATAGAACCCCCTGGTTATCATGTACATAATGCAATATGGAATGTANGTACTCTTGGAGGGAGAGCTTGAGCAAGAGGAAGTTGGTTACACGGGAGCCATTATTCCACCCCACTGCCAGTGAATGCTGATTAATTTCACTGGTATCTACATTGTCTACAGACTTCCTGAAGTTTCTATAAAGTCTATTAGACTCCGATTATTTCTGTTCTTATTAGTAGGGGAAGCTACACTGTGGATGAATGATCTTCCAGACAAGTCTATTACTACCTTGGAAAAGTTGACTGCAGCTTTCTTGGAGAGGTTCTTCCTACCCTCATGGATGATTCAGTTGAGGGATGAAATTAATAGTTTCAGACAATTACCCGAGGAAGCTCTACATGAGGCATGGTCAAGGTTCAAGAAGAAATTGCAGCAGTGTCCTAATCACAAGCTACCTGAGGAGGTTCTTTTGGAAGTATTATATAGGTTACTAAGTGGCTCAAGCAAAGCTGTGGCAGATGGGTTAACTGAGGGGTCCATGATGGCCCACACTTTTGCTTAAGACAATGAAATATTGATAAGATGACGAAGACCAACAAGGAATGGCACACTAGAGAATCCAAGGTCGTGCGGTGAACTACTCTCAAGTGATGATAGTAGAAAAGGAAGAAGAATAGGACCAAGACATGGCCCATCTCAAGACCCAATTGAAATTGATCACCAAGAACCTAACCATGCTATATACACTGAGGGTGCATATGGTGAATACACAAGATAAGGGACCCAATTATAAATATCATTACACTGATGTGGAGGAAGAGGCTAATTTTTTGAATAATCAAGGGGATTACCAGGCCAACACCAAAGGGTCTAACCAAGATACATGGTGTAAAGGCCAACGAAATCAAAGTTGGAACTACTATAGGAACAATAACTATGATAGATCTGGGGCTAGAAATAGGGACCAAGGTTAATGGAGGAATAGAGGTGCCCCCAAGAATTATAGAAATAGGGTATATGTCCCTCTAAGGGCAAGAGAACCTGCTATGAACAACCCTAGAATCGCAAGGTTAGAGGACAAGATAAGTCGTATAATGAAAATGGTTGATCCCTCTATGGTAGGATTCAAAGAGATGAGGGGTGAGCTTTCAATATTATGTTAATTGGTGGACTCATATTTTACCTCTATCAAGCAATTAGAGAAATAGATGGGGCAAATCTCGGCAGCAATAAATCAGAGGCAAAAGGACACTTTAACTAGTGATACCATTCCCAACCCTTGGAATTAGGGTCATTGCATGTGACCATGAGCCCAACAGGTATCTTGATGAAGTCTGAGTAATCATGATACCCGTGTCTTCCGCGATGTTAAATCAAGTGATACTTGGGAGGTGACCCAAGATAATTTAAATTTTTTATTTTTTTATAGTTGATGTGTTTGTCCAAATGTGTAAGATTTAAGTCATAAAACATAATTTTCGAGGATGAATGCTGGAAATGGGGTGTGAAAAAAATTAGCCCTGCAGCACGTCTAGCAATGTGGTGTGTAGGCACTATAGCGCATTTACCAGCATGATATACAGGCAGTGCCGCAAGATGATCCCTGTCTAGCTCACGAAGAAGCGCGTCGCAGAGGAGTGCTCAAGCAGAGAAAAGGCACGGATCAATGGGTCAAACCCGACTTATGGGGCACTTTTAAAAGAAAAAAACTAATTTTTTTCTCCCACTTATTTTCTTAGAAACACCATACACTCCTCTTTTCTCTCAAATTTTCTCCAAAAACATAATTTTTATACCCCGAGAACCCAAGGATCAGATCTGGGAGTCAAACAGGAAAAAATCTAGAAAATATTGCAGCAATGTAGAACGAGTCGTTAGACGACTCGTGAGAAGATCCCACGAGTCATCAGGTGGCTCGTGGGAAGGTTGGAATGTGCTAAGTAGTTGAGGTCCCCACGGGCGTGGGAACAACTCGTGGTCAGCCACTAGGAGTCGTCAGATCCCTCGTGGGGTGAGGTTAAGGGTTACTCGGGAGGTGTCACCAGTGTACCTAACGAAACAAACCCTATGAGTCGTCTCCATCCCCAATGATTCGTGAGGTGGGTCATGAGCAAGCCTGTAGAAATTTGATTAAGGGTGAGACAGTGTACTTGACGAAAGTTGGTAATGAGTCGTTGCCTCGGGGGAAGAGTCGTCATGTCCTCCGTTAAGAGCCCAGGTGAAAAGTTCTAGTGGACTCAATGAAATGACCCAACGACTCATTTTTCCTGGTAACAACTCGTCAGGTTGCCCGTTAGGGTCACCTAGCAGTTATTTCCTGTGATTTAGTAAGGCCTTCTCGTAATTTCCTACGCTCCTAAGACCTAAACTACATCGTATTGAGGTAGGGAAAGGGTCTTTTAAGGGGAAATCATCCATGATAAACCTCATCTGATACTTGTAAGAGTAGAGAGGAAAGAGGAAAGGGATTCAAGTGTCTTCTTCAAGATTCTTCAAGTTTCCACCAAGGGTTCCTCACGGGAGTTAAGAATCATGTAATACCATGTATTGGGGTTTTGAATGGGTAGTTTTGTCACTACCCATGCCCAATTTCTCTCAAATACTTAGTTTAAATTACGAACTCTTGATGGGTCATAACCCAATTGCATGTTTCCTCGAAAATTGATATGAACATGTGTAGTATGTTTAAATTCATGGGTTTGAATTTTTAGGTTGTATTCACTCATTTTCTTCAATTGATGATTTAATCCCTAAAAGCACATGTACCCTAAATCATGGGATTTGTAGAGAAATTCATAATAATGGTGGTTTCTTAAGCATGATATGAACTTTTGAATTCGAAGCATGTTTTCAATTACTCATGTTATTATGATCATGTTTTCCATAAATTTAAGCATTTCAAGTATGGTTTAGATTATGGGAAATGCGCACATGTCACTTATGATTCATGAACTATGATTTTGGCTGAACCAAGGGCCCCATTCCCATGGCTAGTAGCAAGAATTCTCAACCATATTATGGTTATCACAATTTAAGTAGCCATGCATGTCATGTATGAATTTTATGAGAACGTTGCATGTTTTTGGAGTAGTACTTAACACCGAGTAGGTTCGGGGCCTAGGTTATACCCCGACTCTAAAAACTATGTGCCACCATAGGTTATGTTTGGGACCGCCTTAGTTTCTGTCCCCTATGCCCTATGGGGTCTCCATGAGTGATATTGCGCCTCTCATGGTTCATACCCTTGGCAAGGTATGGACGGCCTCCCAACTAGGCTTACAGGTCGGGCTCCATATGTGCTCGTATGGGGTATGTCGGTCATAGAAATCTCCCACTATTACTCATGTTTTAATGCATGTATGATTATGTTATTTTGGCTCAGGCCATGTTTATGAAATGTTTTCCCTCATGTTATGGCTACAACAGGTTTATGGGTATTTAGAAATCTTGAGCCTTACGATATATATATTTATGATTTTAGTATTTATGATCATGATGTCCCCACTCCTATAACTTTCATGTTTTTAAGCATTTTATTTCATACCTTACGTACTCATTACCTTCCAATTACTGACCCACATATTTTCAAGATCCGGTTCACAGGTTCAGCATCGTTCCTAGCTTATGTTCCGCTCTGCTCTCAGCCTTCCGCGGTGAGTCTCATGATTCGAGGGATTCTTATTCGAACTTTAATTACCTTTTGTTTCCAGAATGTTTGGGTTATTTGGGGTCTTGTCCCTTCAACCCGTCTATGATGATTAGAGGCTTTCAGACCAATGTGTAGTATTCAGTTGTTTATGTTTGGATCTTTTATGGTTGTTTCTTACACCTCTTGTTACGATTTTCAGCTAATGCATGATTATTCCGTTAATGTTTCTGCCTTATGTGAATGAATTAGATATATTATCATGCCATGGGTTGACTCAGAGTCTTTCAGGGCTCTTTGTCCCGTGCCCACGATCTGGTGTACTCTCGGGTCATGAAAAACTTGTTATTAGAGCAATAGGTTTAGATGTTTCCTTGGGAGTCTGAAAGCTACATTAGATAGTCTTTTTCATGGGTGTGAAGGGTGAAATACTTATGACGAAGAGGCTACTAAACGTTTTAGGAAATATCCCCTTCTTCCATGATATATGTTGTGCGGTGAAAACCTCTCCATCCTTCTAATTCGTGCGTTTTGCGATTGCAGAAAATTGTGGCTCCCAAGAGGATGAACAAGAAGGAGGAACAGAAACAATGAAGGCCATGAGGGTGGCCATGATAATGGGCGTCAGCAAGCCCCACCTATGTAGGAGCCCCAGACACCAGAGTCAGCTGCCTACGCCGAGTTTCTGGCGTCTATTCAAATGTTGGCGCAGGCCTTGACTGCTCAGGTCAACCAGCAGGCTGTTTCACATGTTACATAGAATGACAATGCAGTTGTAGCCCAGTTCAGGGACTTTCAAAGGATGAACCCTCCCGAGTTCATAAAGGCAAAGGTGGACGAGGATCCACGCCAGTTCATTGAGAGAATATTGAAGGTCACTCAGGTTTTGGGAGTGAAAAATGAGGAGTTTGTTGATTTGGCTTCTTATCAGCTTAAGGAGGTCTCCTATATTTGGATCAAGCAATGGAAGGACAGCCGGACAGCGGAGGCAGGCCCTATCAGCTGGGACGATTTCCACATGGCCTTTCTCGACAGGTTCTTCCCTCGGGAGATGAGAAAATTTAAAGAAGCGGAGTTTGTTAATCTCAAATAGGGGAAGATGACAGTGTTAGAATATTCACTTGAGTTCACTCGCCTGTTAAAGTATGCCCCTGAGTTAGTGATGGACCAGAGGGCGCGGGTGAGCAGATTCATACAGGGAGTAGCCGAGTATTTTGACATGGACTGCAGAACATCCATGCTTTATCAGGATATGGACTACCCACGAATAGTCCTTTATGCCCAGCAATGGAGGCATCTCATAGGAGGCAGAAAGTGGCCAAGAGGGCCAGAACTGATAGCTACAGGTCCTCCCGATCGAGGCCAGGAGGTGGGCCTCACCAGCAGTCCCAACACAGGTCTATTACCCCAGCACCATCTTCAGCCAGTACCTCATCCAGGCCATGAGACGATCAGAGGAGCAGGGCCTTAGTTTCGAGGAATCAGGATAGCATGCGCACAAAGCACACATTCCCATCTTGTGCTAGTTGTGGCAAGAACCACCCGGGAAAGTGTTTGGTGGGCTCAGATGCTTACTTTGGGTGTGGAAGTAGCCTTAGTAAAGGTGTTATGGAGAAATCAGTGTGTCGAGGGAGCCACGTGGGAGGCCGAAGAGGATATGATGGATAAATACCCCCATTTGTGCCCTACAGGCTTAGTTTCAGTTTGAGGTATCAATTTCTTCCCTAAACCTCTATTCATTTTTTCATGTTCAGTTCATGCATGCAAGTTTGTTTTATAATATGATATATGTATGTGATGTCTGGATTAAGTCCAAATATGTAATTCTTTTTGGGGGTAGTCATTCCTATAGTTTTTGGCATACATGATCAGTATTTGCATATGGTGATTGTTTGATTCTAAGTTTTCTACATGTTTCTAACATTCAAGGACAAATGTTCCCAAGGGGGAGATATTATTATACCCTGGGAACCCAAGGATCATACCCGGGAGTCAAACGGGAAAAAATCTGGAAAATGTTGCAGCAGTGCAGAATGAGTCGTTAGAGGACTCGTGAGAAGACCCCACGAGTCGTCAGGTGGCTCATGGGAAGGTTGGACTGTTCTAAGGAGTTGAGGTCCCCGCAGGCGTGGGAACGACTCATGGTCAGCCACCACGAGTCGTTAAGTCACCCGTGGGGTGCGGTTAAGAGTTACCTGGAAGGTTTGACTAGTGTACCTAACGGATGGAACCCCACTAGTCGTAGCCAGTAGCAATGACTCGTGAGGTAGGTCTAGAAATATGATTAAGGGTGAGGCAGTGTACTTGACAAAATCTGGTAACGAGTCGTTGCCTCATGCGACGAATCGTCATGTCCTCCCTTAAGAGCCCAGGTGAAAAGTTCCAGTTGACTGGACGAAACAACCCAACGACTCGTTGTCCCTAGTAACGAGTCGTCAGGTCGCCCGTTAGGGTCACCTGGCAGTTATTTCCTGTGATTTAGTAAAGGCCTTCTCGTAATTTCCTATGCTCCGACCTAAACTACGTCGTTTTGAGGTCGGGACTGGGTCTTTTAAGGGGAAATCATCCATGATAAACCTCATTTGATACTTATAAGAGTAGAGAGGAAAGAGGAAAGGGATTCAAGTGTCTTCTTCAAGATTCTTCAAGTTTCCACCTAGGGTTCCTCAAGGAAGTTAAGAATCACATAATACCAGGTATGTGGGGTTTGAATGGGTAGTTTAGTCACTACCCATGCCCAATTTCTCTCAAATACTTAGTTTAAATTACAAACTCTTGATGGGTCATAACCCAATTGCATGTTTCCTAAAAAATCGATATGAACATGTTGTAGTATGTTTAAAGTCATGGGTTTGAATTTTTGGGTTGTTTTCACTCATTTCTTCAAATTTGATGATTTAATCCCTAAAAGCACATGTACCCTAAATCATGGGATTTGTAGTGAAATTTATAATTATGGTGGTTTCTAAAGCATGATATAAACTTTTGAATTCTAAGCATGTTTTCAATTACTCATGTTATTCTAATCATGTTTTCCATAAATTTAAGCATTTCAAGTATGGTTGAGATTATGGGAAATGCCAACATGTCGTTTATGATTCGTGAACTATGATTTTGGCCGAACCAAGGGCCCGATTCCCATGGCTAGTATCACGAATTCTCAAGCATATTAAGGTTATCACAATTTAACTAGCCATGCATGTCATGTATGAATTTTATGAGAATGTTGCATGTTTTGGGAGTAGTACTTAACACCGAGTAGGTTCTGGGCCTAGGTTATGCCCCGAATCTCAAAACTATGTGCTACCGTAGGTTATGTTTGGGACCGCCTCAATGTCTGTCCCCTATGCCCTGCGGGGTCTTCATGACTGATATCATGCCAATCATGGTTCATACCCTTGGCAAGGTATGGACGGCCTCCCGACTAGGCTTACAGGTCGGGCTCTATGTGTGCTCGTATGGGGTATGTCGGTTATATAAATCTCCCACCGTTCCTCATGTTTAATGCATGTATGATTATTTTCTTTTGGATCAAGCCATGTTTATGAAATGTTTTCCCTCATGTTATGGCTACGACAGGTTTATGGGTATTTTGGAAATCTTAAGCCGTACAATATATAT